>APFE030482656.1:155673-211742 GCA_000404065.3 Pinus taeda
CTCAAGCAAGCTAAGAAGGATAATAAATTATCACCAAAATATTATGGTCCATACAAGGTGTTGCAAAAGATTTGTACTATGGCATACAAATTGGAGCTTCCTGCAGCTTCTAGATTGCACCCATTTTTCCATGTTTCATGTTTAAAGAAGGTTATAGGTGACAAGCTCCAAGTTCAAACAATATTGCCAAAACTTGATGAGGAAGGAAAAATTGTATTGGAACCGGAAGCAGTCATAGGAACAAGAACTCGACAGCTACGAAATCTATCAATTTTAGAGTATCTTATCAAGTGGAAGAACTTATGCGCTGAAGATTCCACATGGGAGGATGAGAATTTTATACAGAAGTATCCAGAACTACTCAAGCGTTGAGGACAACACTTTTTTGAAGGAGAGGGGCATGTTAAGTCCCTAAAATTCTAGTGATTACCCAATTACTATTGTAGTTATACCCCTTATTAATATTGTTGTGCCCTTATTGTCCCCATTTTGTTATTACTGTGCCCCATAGAATCCCGCTATTTTTATTTTTGTGGCTTTATATTATTATTGTTAGGTCGACTGGGTTATATTGTGACTCCTTAGACTCCTATATACAGAAAGGAGGTTTTGTCATTTGAATAATCGAAGAATTTTTCATTTATGTAATGTAAAGGAGGTTGGCCCCTCGAAGATGCTGAATTCTAAGTCGTTGATCTCTCTTTTCTATCTTTTTGTGAGCTGGTTTCATAACAAAATGTTGGAGTTATGGAGTCATCCTTCCTATCCTTTTGCAAGGATCAGACAAGTTATGTAGATAGCATGCAATTTAATGTATGATTGGGGTAAGAGGACAAGGTATATACTAAATATTCAATATAATCAAAATTGCCCACAGCATAGGCAGTCATTCAATTAAGTCATACAAGTCATTAAAAAATCAGAATAATATGTAATCTTGTTTTGTCTTAGCATTGAAATTTTGAAGTTACATTATTATTTGATTTCTGGTTATAAGTAACCCTCTTATGTTCAACTTGCATTGGAAACATACAATATCCTCTCTCATCTTATTCTCACATTGAGATATGCCCCTCATGGCAAGGTCATATACCTTCGCATATCAAGTTTTCAATTGTAAGCATCCGATACTGAGTAGAAAATCTTCCTTTTCCAGATTGACATAGCCTCACTTGCGAGTGTGTGATTTTGTAGCTCGATTCAAAGCACTCTTGAGGATAGCCTCCGCTCACTTTTTCTCTCTCATGTCATAGAGTTGGATAAATTTTAGAATCTAATGATGATGTGAAATGTTGGGAAACATTTTTAATGATATGCAAGCTCCCTCGTTAGTATTAAAAAAATGTGTTTAGGATCATCTCAAATTAACCATAATGTGAAGGATTATGTGTTAAGTGTTGAGTATATTTTCTGAGAAGTTTATGAGGTTAATTGGCCATTTAAAAACACATATACAACAAGTAAAATGTGGAGAATTAAAACCCAAAAACTCACAAACACAAAGTTTATAAAGGAGTTCACCCCTCCTGGGCTACATCTCCTTGGACACACTTCAATGGCTAGGCCCCCTTTGGATTAATGGTCAATTCTATGATTACATGCATCTGTAGTGATCCAATATCTTTGAAACCTACCCAGTAGGATTCATAAGACCCCAAAAACCCAAAAATGACTTTCCAAGCTCTGCAATTGGACTTCAGCTGATCTAGGTCTGACGTCCTCTCATGCTGGCCATAGGCTTCCTTAAAATTAAACAAAGCAAAATGATGTACATAAGTTTATTTCTACCTCTACAAACTATTCCACTCTATTCAGAGCATCCAATTCATCTAAGAATGACTCTTTCTAAGCCAAAATTGGTCAAAATATTCCAAAGTTATAGCCTCTTCCATTTTCCCTACGAAATATCCACCAAATCATGAGAAACTCTAGTTAACCTTGCCAAAATTGGCACAATTCTGGATTTGGCGGACCCACCAAAAATATCACCAACCTAAATCCAAAATTAATTATGTGATAAGCTTGGATTAGTTAACACTAAACTCACTTATGTTATTAACCTAGAGAGGTTAGTGTTAGCACAAGGATTTGGTTTGAGTGTATTGGTCATATGGGGAGAGGGTTGGCCCACGGGGCTGACAACTTATCTCCAAAATTCACCACATTACCATTTAAATAAAACATGCTCCCATATATTGTTAAGTGGCGGAACTGTGGTGTAGCGGTAATGCTTGGTGCTTGTATGGGTGAGCTCATGAGTTTGATTCCCTGACCCACCAAAACAATTTTTCGTGACCTTTGAGAGGGAACATAGTGGCCTTCAGGCTTGCCACATGTTAGCCTCTCAATGGTCCACCTTAAATGCACTTGACCAATTCGATGCCGACACTTGTCACGACCCAATTGAGGCACATGTGGGAATATTATAGGAATATTCATTGGAATATTCTTTTTGCTAATTGGCTTGTACGACAACCTAGTCAGTATCCGAGTCAGACTATACCCAAAATTTTCATGTTTCACCAAACGATGAGAATGTGATATTCTTCTCATACAAACTCTGTCTTGAATGAAAGGAGTTTGATTGGGATCGTATCGTCGAGACTGACCAAATCGTTCATGTTTTCAGTGATTCTTAGTGCTTTGAAATTTGAGCAAATTTTTGCCCCTAATCTAGATTTTGATCACTTCTTCCCATTGACGGGCTTTTGGACCCAAAAATGTTGGTTATTTGATGAGATGTGAATACTCTTCTTCATCCCAAGTTCTATGAAATGATTCTACTTGGAAAGATATCAATTGCAACCACATGGGTTCATTGACATGCCTTGCCTTGCAAAAGGCTTGGCACTTCAGCCAATGTTATCCTTTTGCCACTGACCCAATCCAAAACTTGGTGGTTACTTGCTAATTGAACACCCTATTATACTAAAGCAATCCCTCGGTGCTTGGAAAGATGACTTATGGCCTTCCCACTAAGAATCATGTTCCTCCTTTGCAACACATGCATTCCATGAAAACTTCTCGTTGGAAACCACTTTTCCAAGTTAAACCCATCTATGTGAGCTACAAAAATGAGTTCCAATATGAGTAATAATAGGAAAAGTAATGACCATTCTTTTACCTCCATGATTCCAAATTACACATCTGGAAGACTGCATTCATCATCTCTTTTGCTTCTTGGCATAAACACATCAATTCACATTGTAGACCATTTGATGTTTTACAAGGGTTGTAATTTTGTTTTTGCATTTTTGTGCATTTTCTCTTCTTGATTCCATCATCTTGTTGTATTAACATGTCGCTCATGTAATGAATTGAGAAAAAAGACTAATCTTGAGCTTCTTTCTCAACCATGGACCTTCCAAACTCTTGTGACATCATGTCACAAGAAACACCATTAACCTTGAAAAACACTCATGTAAGAATATAACTTGACAACCTCGTCCTTTTGCTTCTTCAATGCAACAAATGTCACATCATGTGAACATCCCCATGTACTCTTACATCTTGCTGTATAAACCATTGACTAAAAACAAGTCAAAAAAAACATGCTTCTTCAAACAACTGACTTTCAAGTAAAACAAAAGCATGTACAACGACTTGACGATCTACAACAAGAATTCCACAATCTCATGAAACAATTCATCACATCTCCTTTTCATCTTTGGAGACAAAATCAACTCTTCCAAGTCGATGAAACATAAATGTAACAATCAATCGACCATACAAGGTGACACCCATGCTTTTTCAAATGATCAACAATCTCAAGTTGACAACATACACGTTAAAAAGGAAATCAACCAACACAAGTGAATCACTCATGCATGTTCAAGCACAATGAAGCTATTAAAAATTCCACAGTTCACACAAACAAAATCTCATGCATGTATAACAATTCCCAACTCTCTAACAAGTACAATCATAAGTACAAGAATCCCATGGGTACGTACAAGTACTTAAAGATATTAAATGACCAAATTTGTTAAAAGAAAGTGAGTCAACACCTTCCTGGTGTAAACATGAAAGTTGAAGAATGCAATATGCATGCAAATTTGTAGTTGCAAATTGCCATCTTTTTTGCATCTAAGTGAATCAACATAACTCTACTTTTCTAACAACTTGATTCATGCAATATGCAACATACTTTTAGGAGAAAGCAAATGCATCAAAATAACAAGGAAATGCATCAATAAGGAAATATTTGCATTAACTATCAAAAGAAATGCAAGGCCTTAATTCGATAAGAAATATAAACATCTATCTCCAAACCATTTCAGTGGTGCTTCTTTCAGCTGCACTTCATCATGTGTATCATCTTGACCCACATCAATTACAAAATCCTCTTTTCCATTCTTTCCAAAATATCTCTCCACCTTCTTCATATGTGTCGATGATTTTTCATATGCAAAGTCCAAGACTTGTCTACAAGATGACCCTACTTATGGAAATGAGTGCAAAATAATTGCATCTTTCTTTCAACATGGTTTCCATTATCCAATGGACCTTAACCTTTCTGTCCCTTTCCTTTTGAAAGTTTCGTGTGTATGGTTATCCTATTCCAACACCTTGAAACATTATGGCTATTCAAACCACAAAAGGAACATGTAAATCTTTCCCAGATATTATTTGAGGATTTACTATGTTTATTAGAATCAAAAGAAACATTATTAATGGCATATTTATATCTTTCACATTCACCTTTGTCCCCTTCTTTAAGAGATTAATTTTATGAGGTTGCGTCTCTCTTCAGAATACAAATAATGGTTTCAATGACCATAGAGCATCCAACATCTTCTTGTTTGCAATTTCCACTAGTTGCATGCTTATGAGCATCTTCTTGCAAAGTGGGTATAAAACTTTTTCGTTCCTCATGAACACAAACCTCACAAGCTTGAGACAATGAACATGTAATGGAAGTCCTTCTTAGAACACCTTGATGTGCCTCCTTGGCTTTGGGGCATTGTCCATCATGTTGTCCATAACCAAGACCCAAATACCTAGGCCTTTCCTCAACAAAAAATGGCTCAAATATGTCTTGTGCATGTTTGACTAACCCTTTACCTTCATAACCCATCTTCATCAATAATTTGGACCCTATTCCTCTAGTGTGTCCTTAAAAAGTACCAAGACGTTCATTTTGAGAGGAAATTGAAGATAAAATTGAACTGCATACCTCATTTTCATACACATACTTGGGTAGGGTTTCCTTCCCATCATGGAGCTGAATTTCCATCTCATGCATCTTTCAATAATTTCTTGCTTCTCCTCCATGGCCATCATCTCCTCTTGAAGTATAGTGTTCTCCTTCCTATCTTCATTCATCTCATCCACCATATCTCTCCTGATGATAAGATCTTGCAACATCTCTAAATCAAAGAGTCTTTCTAAGGAATATGGATTAGAAACATCACCTGTTGAAGTTTCCATCACAATTGTAATGTATAAAAAAGCCTAACAAAGATTCAAAACGTTTATCAACAAAGAATAATCTCAAACCATTCCCTTCTTCAACTTACGCACATAAACTTGCACACAGTTAAATTCTCCTTGCAAAAATACAAAACCAATAACTAATTTTCTCGCTAGCCTTCAGAATCAAGCTCAAGTTTAAAATGAGCTAACCTGTTCTGGTACCAACTTGATATGAATGTTGGGAAAACTTGTTGATTCTATGCAATCTCCCTCACGAGTCTTAAAAAAATGTGTTTAGGATTGTCTCAAATTAACCATAATGTGAAGGATTATGTTTCAAGTGTTGAGTGTATTTTATGATGAATTTTTGAGGTTAATTAGTTGTTTAGAAACACATATAGACAACATAAAATGTAGAGAATTAAAATACAACAACTCATAAATACAAATATGATAAAGGAGTTCAGCACTCCTCGGCTACATTTTCTTGGGCCTCCTTCAATGGCTAGGCCCTCATTTGATTAATGGTAAATTATCTGATTACATGAACCTACATTGCTCCAATGGATTTGAAACTTTCTCCATTTGATTTAGAAGACCAAAACATCCCAAAAATGACTTTCCAAGCTTGGTAATTGGACTTCAGCTGATCTAGGCTTGACCTCCTCTCGTGGTGGCCCTAGCCTTCCTTAAACTTGAACGTAGAAAAATCACTTAAAGAGTTGCATTTATGTCTCTACAAACTACTCCATTGTGTTTAGAGCATCCAAATCATCTAATAATGTCTCTTTCTAAGATAAAATTGGTTGAAAAATGGAAAAGTTATGGCCTCTTTACTTCTCCCTAGGAAAACTCCACCAAAACTTCAGAAACTCTAGTTAACCCTACCAAAATTGGTGCAATTCTAGTTTTAGCAAACTAACCAAAAATGTTGCCAACCTAAATCCAAAATTAATTAAGGGATAAGCTTGGATTAATTAACAATAAAATCACTTGGCGCATTAATCTGGCGCAATTAGTGTTAGAACCGGCCTTTGGTTTCGGTGTATTGGTCATATGGGGGGGGCTGGCTCGCGGGGCTCACTCCTTACCTCCAAACTCCACCATGTTACCTTTTAAATAAAATGTGCGCCCAGAGATTATTAGGTGGTTTGGTTGTGGTGGAGGAATAATGCTTGGTTCTTATGTGGGTGAGGTTACGAGTTCGATTCCCTGACCTGCACAAAAACAATTACCCGACCTTTGAGAGTGTACGTGGGGGCCTTCGGGCTTGCCACGTGTTAGCCTCTCATTTTTCCACCTTAAATGTACTTCATCAATTTGATGCCAACACTTTTCACCACCAAATTGAGCCACTTGGCAGTATATTCCTTGGAATATTGTTTTTATTGACTGGGCTGAATGAATGCCTAGTCAGCATCCCAGTTAGCTTGTACCCAAAATTTGCCTATTTGACAAACCGATCATAACGCAATACCTTTTTGATATGAACTCTGTTTTGAACAGAGCGAGTTGCATTGTGATCGTATCTCTGACACAGACATGATCCTTCAAGGTTTGAGTGATTTTGATCACTTATATTTTTGAGAAAATATTTGCCCCTATTCCAGATTCTGATCAAATGATAAATATTCTCTTGCAATCCATCTCGTACATTTCAATATATCCATATTATAATTCCATAGTGTTACTACATAACTTTCTCTTCTTCAAAATTATTTTTCTTAAATCCTCATATATCATAACCATAACAATGATAACTTTTTTTTCTTAACAAATATTTATTATATAAACCCACTAATAGAAAAAATATAATTAACCTATTATTTACTACGTTAAAAAATACAACTATATTCTAAATTATTAGTATATCTAGTTATTAACTAGCATATGTGTGAGAGATGACTCGATATTTTCAATTGATTGAAATAAATAAATTTGACGGGTATTTATGTTATTTTGAACCTCTTAAACTCCAAAAAATCTAAAATGTTATGGATTTACTCGTATGATGAATGGTTATCTCTGTTAATTAAATATTTTGTAAGAGATGATATATATAATATTTATTTGTCGTTGTTAATTACAAATATAGTATGAATACTTTTCATAAATTTATTTTGAAAATCATATATATATATATATATGTATGTCAATGTCAATGCAAAATGAACATATTTTGATGAAATGTAATTTCTTATTAGTATTGAACCTAATTTGTATAATCTAGAGAGCTATAAGTAGAGTGACAAGAAACTCAGTTTGCATGTAATCTACAAATCAAGTTTGCTAATATTAATGCCAACTATTATTTTAGCTATATCCAAATTCATGAATGACGTCACGAAAATTTTCTACCCTTTTTGCATGCACACACACATTTATCTATATAACTTGGTTGTGTCCTAGCCATATTGTATCCAAGTTTTTCTACAAAATTACCATATTGTATCGAGGTTGTTCTAGAAAATTATTACCTTATTTGTACTACATATCACACGTCTCCATACCTACATGTCCATGTCACACACACTTATCTATATAAATTGGTTTTCTCTTATCCATATTGTACCGAGGATTTTCTAGAAAATTTCCATATTGTATCCAGGTTGTTCTAGAAAGTTTCCTTATCTGTACCAGATAACACACGTCTCCACACCTACATGTCCATATCAGATGTGTCCTTAGTGAGATTACATTGTAGCATGCCCCTTGCCTTTTGTTGATATTTTTTCATCTTCCCTTATCATAGACACATTAATTAGTGCTATATGTTATCACATTATGATGTTTCCTTTACACCATGTAATGCAATTTCTAGTTAAATATATAACTAAATTTTTAGTGTATATTAAATGAAGGTGGACCGTTCACATAGTGTAACACCACAATGCAGGTTCATCAAATATGGGACGGAAGTTATAGAGTATATTTAAATATGGTGGACCTTTCAAAACCTCTAATCCAAAGAGAACACAAGGGTGGGCTTACCAATCAAAAGGCTAATGTTAGTGAACGAGGACCTTCAACGATTACTAATCTTCTAAATGTTTTGACCAAGGAAGATTAAGATGTGGACAATGTCAAATCTCCACCTCTCTTCTTCCAAAAAAATAAAAATAAACCATACTTATCTTGCTATCACTAAATTCACATTTAATAAACTTATCCTTCATCTTCTTATCACTCAATATACATTTAATAAATTTCTAGAAATATGGAAATGTGGGAATATACTTAACACCTAGGTTCATCAATTTACAATTAATAAAATTATATAAATATAAATAATGTGTGAATATTATTAACGCCTAGGTTCATCAATTTACATTTAATAAACTTATATAAATTTGGGTAATGTATGAATATGCTTAAGACCTCCGAAATGTTGAAAGGTTCATCAGGGGTAAAATGGAGATACACCAATATATCCACACCTTCCAATAAATCCAACCATGTTATTTTTTTATAGGCGAAGCACGTCTTGAATGATAATAATTATATGAAGTTGATGTTTTTTGAATATAAATATAGAAAATAATTCCTTATAAGCAAAGGTAAGTTTTTTTTAACACTTCTTTTATTTTTTTTAATCCCTATTAAAAACAATCACAACATCCAAAGAATGGGTCTTCGATGTTGATTGTTAGTCCTAACATCCAATAATGGCATGCATCCAATTAAATTAAGGTTAATATGACATTCTTCCTAGAATATACAATGAGTTAGGTTTAGCAGTTGAACAAACCATATGACCACTACAATTAAATTTTATGTCTTTCCATTTTTACTTTATTTATAATTCAGGTGCTTCTCTTTTATAACCGAGAGCCACAACAACACTTTTCTCATGCTTGGATGATGCCCTAGATTTTGTTTTGTACACAACAACACCATCCTCAATAAGCTCACTGCCATATTTGTTGAAAATAGCAACAAGAAATGCTAAAAATAGAAATGCTATTAATAGCATTGTTATAAATAGCATTTCGGTACCTGTGTTGGAAAAAGCAACAAGGAATGATAAAATAGAAATGCTAAAAATAGCATTGCTATAAATAGTATTTTGGGATAGATTCCAATTTCAATTAGTCCTTGAATTAAAATTTAGAATTAAAATTGAAATTTGATCCTAGAAGCTATTTGAAAAAGAATTAATTAACTCATCTTGAGTTAATCAGTTGGAGAAAAGAAAACATGAAGTCTATTTGAAGACATGCAATAGTTATCCCTTTTATTGAGGAAGTTATCCCTTAGTTAAGGAGATAAGGATGAGTTGTATTTGAGTTCTAATTAGTTAGCTCAATTAACTTAGTTAAGTCCAGTTAAATTAGTTCCAAACAGTTGGAGGAACTAATTGTGAGTTTAGTCGGTTAATGCATGCATGCATGCATCTAGTGTTCTCCAGATAACTAAATATTCTCTCATAAATACCTCATGCATGTCAGTTCAGTTAGAGACCCAGTTGATATTAGAGAAAGGGACAATGTACTGTCAATTGCAGGAATTTTCCTATATAGGAAACAAATCCATGCAGAAGGAATTATCTCCTTCACGATTGCATAGTTAGATTAGAGGTTAGTGAGTGTGTGAAGAGGCCAATTCACACAGGTGGCAACAATGGACCCTAAGAAAAACTACGCAAGGAAATAGGAGGCATGGAGGGCAGAGGAGAAGGTTTGTGAGAAGCCTTTGACTATCCATGAGCAGCAGTGAGGGATTGTACTGAGAGATAGATAGCTTGCGAGCTAAATCATTGTGTAATCCTAAGATATTTCCACTTGTATGATAATACAAATAGCGGGGTTTTTAGCTGAGGCTTCCCCCAGAGTATTCTTATGTGTTTCATTTGTATGATTTCTTCTTCATCTGTTATTGTGTTCTATTTGATCTTGCTCAAAATCGATTCAGTTTCTGCTAGTTTGTTTGTATAAGCAGATCAAGTATTTTGTTTTACTTTATTGCATTATTTGGTGACCTACAGTGGGAAATTCTACATGGTATTAGAGCCTAGTTTGTTGGAGAAAAGTTAATTGGAGCAGTGAACAATATATGAAGAATAGAATTTGAAGTTAAAAAAAATTGGGCCGTGAGATTTCAGAGCATATATGAAAATTTTTGTGCAAAATTTTTAGAAAAAAATAGCAGATTTGGATCCCTTGCAGAAAAAGACACAGATTCAAAAAAAAAAATTGGCTGAATTGGAGTTCGGATGAGGGAGATATCATTGATATAAAATAATCTATTTTTACCAAAAATTTCATGACGGCAAGAAATATGAAATAGATTAGTGTGCTAGCCAAAAACTTGTATGCACTTGAGGTACAAGATGCATGAAAATCCTTGAGGATCAAGGCAAAGGTTAGATACTTGGTGGTTGAGAGGGAGAGTACATTACCTCTCAACATGCAGTGCGAGAAGAAATCTCAGACAATTGTGGATGAGCCGCAATTGGAGAAGTGAGCAGAGGCATCACATGCATCCATTTCTCTAGGTGTGAGGTGGGGTGATGTGAAGTGATAGTCCCAAGAAGGCTGAAATAGGGATAGGATCCTTGAGATACCCAGCCTCTTTGATTAGACCTTGCTACGAGAGCCCCGACGAGGTGTAGCATGACTAGATGAGTGGGTAGAGACGGATGTTGATAGAGCGATAGAGAGAGCTACAGTGTAGGAGTCCCAAGACAATGCAGAGCTAGCAGGTCGCGGCAATGTGAGAGGCACAGGGGTGTTGCACTGGTGCAGGATGGCACAGAGAGGTGTGTAACGGTGTGAGA
Source organism: Pinus taeda (assembly GCA_000404065.3). Classification (NCBI taxonomy): domain Eukaryota; kingdom Viridiplantae; phylum Streptophyta; class Pinopsida; order Pinales; family Pinaceae; genus Pinus; species Pinus taeda. The sequence goes on from APFE030482656.1 coordinate 166,865, forward strand.
TGGAGGGAATTTTTGTAGCAGCGCAGAGGTTAAAGAGGGAGCACTTGTCAGTGGCAGAGGAAGCATCAACGTTAGAGGGTGTTTCTTGCCCAATAGGGAGGTCAGTTGGCAGATCAGTTACTTACTTCTCAGTAACTAAGTTGTAGTGCAGCAATGGGCAGCACGATGCAACTTGATGAGAGGAGATGTTATGCGGATGCAGTGCTGGGAGAAAGGACCAGCAATAGCATGGATGCAGCTGGAGGAACCAGTGTGAATGATGCAGTTAGAGATCAAAGTGATAGAGGCTAGAGTAGTCAGATATTGAAGGGCATAGAGGTGCAAATTTTTCAGTCAACAGAGGCAATAACAGTCAGACACTTAGATGACAGAGGCATCATTTTGATTTAGGTTGGATATTTTTTTGTTTCTAGAGTTGTTGGAGCAACAACACTAGGGAGAAATGTTGCATGGAGAACATTCCAAAGGTTCAAGATCGAGTTCGAGTTGAATTCCTTTCTTGTTGAGAGGGAGTGTTGAAAATACCAACAAGAAATGCTAAAAATATAAATGTTATAAATAAAATTGCTATAAATAAAATTTCAAGTACCAATGTTGGAAATAGCAACAAGGAATGATAAAATAGAAACTCTAAAAATAGCATCGCTATAAATAGAATTTTGGGATAGATTAAAATTCTAATTAGTCCCTGAATTAAAATTGAGAATTAAAATTCAAATTTGATCATAGCAGTTGTTTGAAAAATAATTAGTCAATTCATGTTGAGTTAATTAGTTGGATAAAATCAAACATGAAGTCTATGTGAAGAGATGCAACAATTATCCCTTTGATTGAAGAAGTTATCCCTTAATTAAGGAGATAAGGATGAGTTGTTTTTGAGTTGTAATTAGTTAGCTCAGTTAACTAAGTTAGGTCCAGTTGAATTAGTTCCAAATAGTTGGAGGAACTAATGGTGAGTTCAATCAGTTAATGCATGCATGCATGGAACTAGTGTTCCCCAGATAACTAAATATTCTCTCATAAATAACTCATACATGTCAGTTCAGGCAGACACCCAGTAGAGATGAGAGGAAGGGACAATGTACTATCAGTTGGAGGAATTTTCCTATGTAGGAAACTCATCCATACAGAAGGAATTATCTCCTTCAGGATTGCCCAGTTAGAACAAAGGTTAGTGAGTGTGTGAAGAGGCCAATTCACATAGGTGGCAACGCTCCAAGTAAAATTGTACAAGGAAATAGGAGGCTTGGAGGGTAGAGGAGGAGGTTTGTGAGAAGAATTTAACTGCCTATGAGCAGCAGTGAGGGAGTGTACTGAGAGTTGGATAGCTTGTGAGCTAAAGCTTTGTGTAATCTTGAGATATTTCCACTTGTATGATAATACATATAGTAGGGATTTTAGCTGAGTCTTTCCCCAGAGTATTATTCTGTGTTTCCTGTGTATGATTTCTTCTTCATCTATTATTGTGTTCTATTTGATCTTGCTCAAAATTGATTAAGCTTCCACTAGTTTGTTTTTAGAATTAGATCAAGTATTTTGATTTAGTATTTTGCATTATCTGGTGATATATAGTGGGAAATTATACAATATTCACCTCTTCTTATGTCTGTGATATAGTATGATCAACTAGGGTAACTAAGCTCCCATCATTGCAACTATTTTCTATCCAATTTTGCAAACTAGTTGTTCTCATTTCGCTAGAACCATATCAGAAGGAGTTAATGATAGTGGTGGGTCTTCTCCTTGTCAAGAACACCCTGAGGTTATGCCGAAGCTAAAGACATTTGTTGTGGTTGTTACCTTCACCATATATGCAAACTCTGTAAATAATTTCACATCACAGTGTTAACAATTAATTAAATGTTATGATATTTGAATACAAAATAAGAAAGGCTCAGAGGAATATTCTTATCACTGAAAATGAGCTTTAAAAATCTTAGAGAAATCTTTTCTCAAGATGTTAGCATTCTCCTGCTCATAGGGTTTTCAAGAGGGTGGTAGTTAATAGTTAACTATTAACTGAATTTTAACTCACTTTTAATCCAAAATTATTATTAATTATTAATCTAACAGTTGACTATTGTTAATCATCTAACATTAAATATGAAGGTGCATAGTAGTTCAAGGTGGCACTTCGGGGAGGTTTTCTTAAAGGGAACGTCATACGGCTTAATAATAATGAGATATTTTGGAGTATTGTATATTTTTGTTTACATGTTGAATGTAGATACGAAAATGCTTAAAATAAACCCCATGAAGTAAAAGACATTCAATGTATGGGTGGGTTCAAGGTAGTCATGATCTCTCATGACGTGTTAGTGGCAATACAAAACTAGAAAACAATAATTTGTTAACTTGGATGGACAATTAGAGGTAAGTTTAAAACAATGAATTTGAAGATGGTGTACAAATGGGGAATGTAGGAAAATTAGTTGGATTTATAAATATATAATTGGTATATATAGAGATTAAATGTGACTATTTGAATTTTGAGTTTTTCTAACAATGCTATATTATTTTGCATGCAAAATATAATGCATATGTGTCCATTAATGCAACCTTTTGGTATCTAAATGATGACATATTGCTACAAAAACTTATGGAGTTGAGAAAACATATTACTATTGTGTAGAACTAATTTTCTCTAAAATTTATAAACTTAGCCTTATATATATATATATATATATATAATATATATATATATATATATATATATATATATATAGAATATATTATATATTATATATATATATATATATATATATATATATATATATATATATAATATATATATTAATTATAAAGTCATTATATCCTTGAAATTACAAGGCCTTTGTTTAGCGCAGCCCAAAAAGGTCTCGCCATTATCAAATGTTCATTTTACTTGTTAGATTGTAGGCATTGGTGTCCTTTTATGCACAATGTAATTTTATTTTAAAATGGTTAAGGCCCAAAACAATTTTAGTGGATATAGTCACGGGACACATTTTAATATTTTGATATATGTCAAAACAAAAATTTATTATTAAAAAAAAAAAAGTTAGATATGTAGAATCTACATAGTCAAGTCTATATGGGTATATGCTTTCATGGGTTGTATATTTATCCAACTCATAGGAAAATAATGTCAAACATAGAGATATATATGACTTTTTTCTATAATTTTATGTTTTTGTGTATTCACAACCTAAACCACTATGTTCATGATCATGAACATATATCCAAACTAACCAGGTCACTCGCATGTAGGATAACATCAAGGAAATATATGAATTTAATAAAATACTTCTGTGTTGATATCATGTGTGCATTGTAGGTATAAAAAATGTGTGCGCCTTCCAGAAAAGGGTGTGTGTTTCTTATGGTAGCACATGTATGTTCAACTAGTTATTTTAACACATGGTAAATGGTTGAGCTAGGTGTGGAGGTATTATGAGGGTGAGAGAGGGAGGCATAAAAGGGCGAAGGGAGAGAAATAAAGAAAAAAGGAGAGAGGTAGAGACAAAGCAGAAAGTAGTGAAGAATGAGTTAGTGAGAAATGGGTGAGGTGGATTTAGGGGGCTGGGGAGGTGGGAGAGGGAGGGATATAGGGTACAAGAGAGAGAGAGAGAGAGAGAGAGAGAGAGAGAGAGAGAGAGAGAGGCTGTGGGAAAATTGGTTGGTGAGAAAGGTGAGAGAGTGAGTGAGATTTGAAAACTGAGAGAGATTACAAAATCATGTGGGGAAAGGGGATCCATGAAGATATTTACAGTTGACATGGGAAGGAAGAGAAAGAGAGACAAAGTTGGAGAGGGATGTTGTGAAAGAGGGATTGGGAGAGGTGGGGGAGGTAGAAGACCAAGGAAAAATTTAAGGATGGAAATTTATCTTTAAGTTCATACACATTGAGGAATCGTAATACTCCATAATATGTAAATTGAAAAATGTTTGGAAGTATTTTTTGCTAAAATATTAAAATCTCTAATGGTTTTATGTAGTCTTTATAAAATTTTGGAAATTTTAAGATAAAATAATTTTATCCTATAAAACTTGGGTGAATCATTTTTAGAAAAAATGGACATTAGTGGATTATTTCTTTTGGAAATGGATAAAAAATTAGCTGATTTGTGAATATTAGGCCCCAAAAGTTTCTTGAGAAACACTTTGTGGGCGATCGAGAGTGGGGGGGGGGAGAAAAAGTGAGAGAGGTGGAGAGAGTGGAAGGGAAAGAGAGAGGAAGAGTGATAGATAGTAATATAACATATATGGAATGTTATAATAGAGGGGCAAGGAGTGAGTGAGTGAGAGAGAGAGAGAGAGAGAGAGAGGATTTGACGGAGAGATAGATAATTATAATGAGATGGAGATAGAGACAAATCTTAGAGGTAGAGACATAGAGAGAGATTAAGAGGGAGAGATGGAGGGGGGTTTGTTTTGAAGAATAAACTAAGTTAGGGAGGGAGGGATAGATAAATATAGGAAGGGAGAAGGAGAAAGGAGATAGAGGTAGAGGTAGATAGGTAGATATAGAGTGAGAGAGAGAGAGTATGAATATTGAAAGGCTGAGGGAGGAGGACGGAGTGAGAGAGTAATATATAGATATGGACAGACAAATAGAGAGATAGAGAGTGAGGAGGGATAGAGAGAAAAGGATATGGGGAGAAGATAGAAAACAAAGTGGAGGGGAGTGAGTGAGGGAGATATTTGGAAGAGAGTGAGAGATATTATGAAGAAGTGAGCAATAGATAAGAAGAGAAGGAGGGAGATAGATGAAGATATGGGGGGACTATGGAGGGAAGCTCATAGATCAATGAAGAGAGATATAAATAGAGAGAGAGAGAGAGAGAGAGACAAGGAAGTGGATAGAAAGGCAATGACAGGGGAGAGAGGGAGAGAGATAGTGAGGAAGTTAGGGAGAAAGAGAAGAAGAGGGGAACATAGAGATATAAATATAAGAAAATATATAGAGGATCATACAAATATAAGAATGGAAATAAGGAGATCGAGAGTTGGGGCGCATAAAGAACAAGATAGGTGGAAGGTGACGAGCCTCTAAATTAGACATAAATTAAGGCCCATGCCTATAAATTAGACATATATTAAGGCCCATATTACCATGCTTCAACAAATTAAACCTCTGTTATTGCATTAGATAATTTATTTTTAACTTTAACATGTTCATTAGGAAGGTTTATGGATAATTTCATATTTGTGCCTAATATTATTTATTTTTGTCGAATATTGTGACAATATTGGGTAGACTATGAAGATTTAAAGGAGGAGATAATTTAGGAACTTGCTCCCTACTACAAGAGGATCCATATTAAATAATAAATAAAGAAGATATTGTTGAATTATGGCACATTTTGTGGATCTCCAATGATTGAGAAAATATAGGAATGTGTCCCCTCACATTTAATGCAGATTCCTAGTATTAGGATTCAGTTCCACTAATGAAGGTATTTTGGTGTGTGAATCTTCCTCCTTTTATGGGTAATGATTCATAATCATTTTTGTAAGTAGCAAGCCAAATTTTCCTCTAGGGGTGGATTTTTATTAGTCTTCTTGTGGAGAGAACTCATATTTTTCCGGCTCCATTGTCATTTCTTCCAGGGATGTAATTGTATTGATGTAAATAATGAAGGTTGGTGCCATGTTTAGCTTCTAAATGTTGGTCTCTTCCATAGGAATCTAAATTTCCTTGGGCTTGTCCATCCCAAAAGCCTCAAAGCACTTTTGTATCATTTAAGTTTCTTATTTTCACTTCTTCTTCACATGCATTTCTTGTTCTTGTCCTTTTTTTATTTCTGCATTTAGTATTAATGATTTATTGTTGTAGGATTAGATTAAATGGTTGAAGTATGTTATTTTTAATGATCACAAGAATAATTTCATAACTGAAACAAATTTATAAGGTCATACTAATCATTTACTTACTTGGATTAGTTTTCTTATTCCCAAATCTAGATTTATGTAAGTCCATTGTGGAAAATAACAATAAATTGTTGCTATCTTTTAGAGCATGGTAAAGAGCTTCAATCAAGTTTATTACACTTGAATTAAATTAAATAAAAAAAAAATAGTTAATAACAAAAATTACCCCATTTCATCTTCAATTGATTAGGTTAGACATTTGATAGATTTACTATCTCATTACTTCTCAAATTTCTAGATTTTACACTACTAAATTTAGGGTATTTTTTAGCATGGGTTAATAGAGGTAATTTTGAGTAATTATACTTGAAATGGAGACCTAATACATCCTAATAAATAAAAATATTTGTCCTATTGTATTTGGATTTTATTTTCTTGGTCATTCGGTGAATTATAACTCCTTATAGAAAATTTGATGTTTCGTGGAGTAAACTACAGGAAACCTTTAGCAGCCTTCCAACATTTATATACTTGCCTAGATTTTCTCATGAAGATTTATTATTGTCCCTTAGGGTTAAATCAAGACACATAGGCTATAAATAAATTATTAGGTCAAACCAAATACCACTTAGGACTTGCCTCTTTACCCATGAAAAACATTTGAGCGATTTGGGTTAATGGACAAATTTATCAATTAAGTAATATAATGACGATTTCCTTGATTTCCACATCCAATTTACTTTATTAATCAATATAAGCTATTTGAAATGTAATTTTGGACATTTAGTTCATGATATTCATTTTGTGCAATTAGAATAGGTTTATTTCCTTGTATCTTCTTTATTGCAATAGGATACGTTTTCCATTTCGAGCATTTCATTTTCTGCAATTAGTTTATGATTTGATTTCATTGCATGCACTCCATTACATCATGACGTCAAAGGAAGGACACATTGTATGTTGCAAATATAGTGCCTCTACCTAGGAATGACGAGTTGATAATTAAAGTTGGTAGCCTTTGGATTTGTAGCATTCTTGTTGCAATACCGAGGCTCATCACTTTTTCGTGTTGTTGTGGGGGAGGTGTCAAAGTATGCATTTTTTCTTCCCTAGTTGATTCATTTCTCTTTACTTTCTAGAAGAAAAAAAATGCATTAGGCATATTTCATTTCAAGAAAAGAAAATTACATTGAATTAGCATTCTTATTCAAACAATTATCCAACACCAGGCTCCCCCCATTTGATCATATTATGTTGTAAGAGCCACAACACCATCCACTTTTGTAGATAATAGAAGAAGACATTGCAGAGAAGATAGAGGAAGTGGATGGAGATTATGACAATGAAGAATATCCTATTGGATTTCCCATTTAAGATACTGATATCAATGTGAATATGAAGAAATTCCCTCAATCGTTTCTTCCAAAATTTCATGGTCTAAGATCAGAGGATCCAGAAACCTTTCTCTTTGAATTTGAAATTGTTTGTAGATCTTATGGTTACTCATTGAACACTGAAAATTTGAGATTGTTTCTCACAACATTGAAGGATAGAGCTCTTAAATGGTTCATGAGTTTAGGGACTAATTCAATAATATAATGGAATGATATGCCAAATATATTTCTAGAAAATATAAAGATCATGATATTAAAGAAGAAATATTTAGAATGAATAAAAAATAATATGAGAGACTTGAGTATCTAATAGAGAGGTTCATGTATATTGTTAAGAGGGAAAAATTACATCATTTAGAATATGACACACTAAAAACCCTCTTAGAAAAAATAGAGATGAGTGGATTGGTCTCCTTGTTCTCATGAGTAGAGGTGATGTATACCAATTATCATTTGAATAAATTTGCGAAACATGCAAACACATATCAAGAGGACGGGAAAGAGTAAGTAAATCAACATCAATATCAGTAATTCAATCTAAACTTGGAAAGTTGTTTGATGACTTTAAAACAAAAAATTATTAGAAATATAAGGAAACAAGTAGAAATGTTAAGAATACAAGATGGGGAAAATAAGATGTTGATATTTGTGGTGTCAATATAGAATAAAATGTTTAATATTGGCCCTCATTACCAAGGTTGAAGGAAGTTTACCAAGAGGAAACTGGAGCACGTCAATTGCCAATGCATCTATGCTATGTAGCTCCAAGAGGACCATGGAAGTCTATTCAATCTGATATGAGGCAACAACATATTCACATTTTCAAGCTGATGTATATCCATATCAAAGTAATTGGAACACACCCTTTCCATGGAAAACTTGGCCATCTTAAGCCCAAAACCAATATTGGCACAATGTTGGGAATGAACTTATGGGAATCATGCACATTATCCTGAATATTTTCCTCAATATCCTTCATACTCAACTCCATGTTATCCCTATCATTCACCTCCACCACAAACCAAACCCCAACCACATTCATCTCAAATATCCACTTCCCCTCAACTAACTATACAACCATTTCCAAACCCACACAATGAAGTAGCTCAACCCACTTATAATGCTGAGGTAAAAAACTTCCCAACATCTCCTCCTGATCTAAATGGTATTCAACTTAGCTCAGGAAAACTATCACAAAAAAATAGATTATCTTAATATCATTGAAGGACCACATCCAGAAGAAGAATATTCAAATGAGAATACCAAATTATCATGGGTTTCATCTGATGAAGAATACACATCAAAATAAGAGATTGATAAAGTTCCCTAATGGTTACCATCAAATCCTCTATGTGTTCAAGATAACGATCAACAAAAAGAGGAAGATTTGAAGGTCATGGAAGACTAATACATCCAAGATGATCCAACTAAGAAAGAGGACTATGAGCATCACAACTATATTGAAATATGGTTCTAGATAGTCATTAAGTTTCAGAAACACTCTCTTCTTCAATTGTGCTTGATATGAATAAATTCAAAGTACTTGATCTCTTAAATTCGGGTGCATGTCAAAGCATACATTTCTAGCCTACACATGAATTTGTCTATCACCTTGACGTGCACATGGATACATTGGAAATATTCTTAGAAAAAATAAAAATATATTTAAATAATAGAAAAAATAAAAATATCAGGTGAAAATATCTTTTGAGGTGCCCCAGGTTGTCTCATTGATTGAAAAGCTCCATGAGGCGATCATTGGGGTGGAAAAAAGATATAAAAAAAAGAAAAAGAAAACATTGTAGGTGAAAACCACCATTGAGGCACCTTGGTAGACCTACTAGTTAAAAACCTGATTGAGATGGCTAGCAGGTTTAGAAGAAAAAAGGAAAAAATAAAAATTATTTTCTCCATGTATCTCTCTGATGAATGTAGGTGCTCTCCAACATCTGAAAAAAAAAAAGTTGGCACCAAAAAGAAAGGTAAATTGGTCAAACTTCTAGTCAAAGGAATTCAAACTTGGACTTTCTCCTCCTTATATTATATGCACAAGAAGAGCCAAGGCCCTGTTAATCCATCATCCTCATCTATTTCCACGATCCACCCATCATTCCCAAGCTTTTCCCATTCATTTTCCTTGTTGTCCTAGAAGACTACAAAAATGTTACATTTTACTAAAGGAAACAAAAATACTTAGAGCATAAATTTATTTTTGTCCTATCTTGAAAACCATGCATCCATTTGCCAAGACACTTTAGGTGGAGATGCATATGGATGATGGTAACATGCTCAAGCGATTTCATCAAATTCCATTGCACAATGTTCGAGAAATCGTTCTCTGTCACCGACAACAATTTTTTACTTTTCTTGATATTCATGCATCCATTTCAAAATTTGTTTTATGGGGAGATGAATATGGATGATGGTAACACTCCTAAGTAAATTCAGAAAATTATAGTGCACGATTTCCAAGAAATCAACCTCCACCAACTTCAGCCATTTCTTTTTTCAAAATGCGTGGATCCATTGGCCAAACGTTTTTTATGAGGAGGTGAATAAGGATGATGGAAAGTTGTTACTCTTTTTTTAGGTCAATCCAGTATACCATTTCAGAGATATGGGTTTAAACAAGTGGCTACAAGGTTTCCTATAGTACTATGTTCTAGTTTACTATAGGAAACAGGCTGAAAGGTATGGCAAGGTACGTAAGGTAAAATAAATTTTGGGGAATGTTTCTAGTGGTGGAATAAGGTATAGGGAAGGTGAACATCACCCATGGCCAAGCCCAACCCTCCAACAAGGCCATATTTGACTAAGATAGCTTGCTCATGGTAACTCGAAGATAGAGGTTTAGAATCATCAAGCTATGAAAACCTGTGCAGAAGCAAACAAAGGAAATTATCACCTCTAGAGGACCATGGATCGATCATAAGCTCAGTAGCAGCAGAAAAGCCTCTCCAACAACCATCAGGTAGGTACATGTATGTAATATTCTTCACCTCTGCTCTTGAGCATGTTATGATTAGAAATTTGTTGTCCATGAATGAGAAATGAGGTTTTATAAGCTAAGGATGGGTCAACAGTCTCGGCCACATTCAACTAGTTAATTTCATCTCACTCCTTCTGTCGTGCAATGTGGAAAAGCCAAATTAGGAAGGGTGATGATTTCAACAAATTATGGCAACAATAAAAGAAGAAACTTTTGCAAAGAAAAAGTCACCACAAAACTCCAAGCCCTCCATCCACTTCATATCCACTATCTATCTGTCACTCATCCATCCCATCTCATAAGAAAAAAATTAATATTTTTCAAGAACAAGCCTTGCACTCTGTCTCACCCTGAAAAATCCTTGAAAAACATATAGAGCACATCCTTCCCATTTTCACAAACCTACACTAGTTACTATCAGCCCTAGAAGTATCCTCTAACCCCTTTACATCATTTTGATGGTAAAAGTATTAAAGTATGAGATTTTTTCCTGTCGCTTTCATTTTGGGACTTCAATTATGCTTCGTATCTTTTTTTTCAGCTTTTAATGGTTTTATCATAAGAAAAGTTGCCTATCCAATGTTTCATTTCAACGCACTTTGTAGAAACTAATATTTTACCACCAACAAAATAAAATGGTCATTTTGTTTTCTCTTTTGAACTTTTTCACATTGTCAACAATTGGATACTTTTTGTCTAAATAAATACCCTATGTTTTTGTTGTTTATTTCTGTCTGTTGCTAGTTTATGTGTATATGTCATTTTTCATAATTAGAAGACCTTGGAAGAGAAGGAATGACTGCTACAGGAAGGAAGAATGTTGCTACAAGAAGGATGAAAAGAATAAATTGTGCTAAAAACCAAAGTGGTAGTGCCTGAGAGAGACCTAATTAAAACAGAGAACTCCAAGGCCATTAGGAAATCATCTAGTCCACAAAAGAGAAGAATAATGCAAAAAAAAACCAAGAAGCATTTACCATCAAAACAGAACTCAAACTACAATGATCAAAGAGGCCTTTCAAGAGGTCTTTAATCTCTTTGTTGCTTTTTCACAAGGCCTAAAAGATGTTATAAAAATAAGAGAAAGGCATGGAAGTCAGGTTGAGGGCCTATCCTAGCCCGAGACTATCATTTTTGTTCAAAATAGGTTTAAACATGGTTTGATGTAGTTTACTACAGGAAACATAGATATATCATAGAATGTCCTAGTTCTCATCTAAAGGCATTTTGAAGGTTACAGAGTTGTCCAAATGGTGGGAAAAGGTAGAACCAGGTTGGAAAAGGATGCAGAGATTATTTCATGCAGTGAAAAAAAAATTCTCCCATCAAGCAAGTGAATGATCATGAAGTCATCAACTTCATTAAATAGAATATCTTACTAGGTTTTCTGTTACGACTTCACTTCTTTTTGACAATGCAAAATATTTTTCATCATTGAGTTTATATGATTTTGCAATGAAAAATGGTATCATATTGAAACATTTTTCCAATTACTACCCACACAGAAATAGTCTTGCTAAGTCTACCAATAAGAACCTTATCCATATTATCAAAAATATTTTTTTCCTCAGAACCACACAACTGGTACTCTACTTCTGTGAACACCCTATGGGTTGATCGTGTCATGCCTAAACCTTCTTTCAATATGCCTCCTACATACTGGTGTATGGAAAAGAAGTTGTCCTACCCTCTAACACCTATTTTCCTTCGCTTTAACTTACATAAGAATCTTAGGGTAAGTCATGCCTATTGGTTCAAAGTATGATAAACACCCTTTTAAAGCTTCAGGAAGAAAGTAATTTAGTGTTGTTTACCAGGTCTTGAAGTGGGTTAAATCCCACAAAGAGAAGGGTAAACGTACAAAGTTCCAATCCCTCTTCATCAGACCATACACCTTGCATGAGAAGATTGGCCATCACAAATATGGTCTGTAATATTAAAACAAGAAGAGTCACTCTCTTCTTATTAATGGAAAAAGATTTCAAATAGTAATTTCAATGATGCTCCAGGGTTGTGCCTACCCTATGTATATAATCTATTCTTTTGTCTTCTATTTATGTGTCTTTCCTTTATGTGAATAAGTGTTGTGTGAAAATGAGTTTTATGGTTGCATTGCATGTGGTTGAATTAAAAATAATCTGGTGACATCGAAACGTTTGGAAAACCTTCGGTCGTTATACTTCATCTTCGTTACAACTTTTGGTCAATGATGTTTTGATTAAAAATATGATCCTTTAATAAGGAGATCTTTTCATTGAGCCATGATATCTGTATCTATTAAGGAAACCTTATCACGTCACTTGGTTGTTTATGTTTCAGGGTTTCCACGCTAATCCAATCAGTAGAGAAGACAAAGGGGAAGATCTAAAAGAGAAAATTAATATATCAGATGTTTTATAAATACTTGTCTGAAGGGACAACCTCATATTCTCTTAATAATTTGGGATCCCTCTTCCTTCTATGAAATAAATAAGTTTCATTGCACAATTGTTTAAAACTAGGTAAATAAAGGGTGAAAGAAGAGAAATGATTCCTCCATAGGGAAGTGAGGCAAGTAACTCCATCAGGGTACTGTCCAGTGTGGCTGGCAATGAAGAAATGTTTATGTCCCTGAAGCAACTCTATCAGGGTATTGTCCAAGCCTGGTGGTAGAGGAGCAACACCAGAGATGAAATGTTATAGTTTCAATATCTAGAACTCGTGAACTTCATTACCATTCTCCCTGTTCGAAACATTTGTGATATGGCTAGCTCTATGTTTCTGTTTAATTAAGAAAGGAGATATGGAACTATTTTTATGCAGAAGGGAAGTGGAGAAACCAAATTTATCTACACGATGAATTAGTACTGCCTGAAGAACTAGACCTTGCATAAAAGAAGTAGGCAAGGTAGAGAAGTTGGAATTCTACCACCATGTCTCCAAGCATTATCACTTCTTGATATAGGTGGATCTCTAAAAAGTACCAGTGGCATGGTAAGAAGGCTCAAAACTAAAAGTTGTAGAAACTCTATAAATGTAGCATTGGATGGAAATTCTCATCATCCTAATTCCAACGGTGTGAACTTCACTCAAAACCAAGTTCATATGAAAACGTTAGAGCAAGTAAAAGATCTAGTTTGACTTGGATTGGTGGCAGGAGGAAGTGACATGGAAAAAATGTCAGTGGATGGGGGAGCACCAAGTGGCAAGCCACGATTGGTCCCTCATTTCACTTATCATAGAAGGTATAGGTAGGTAGTTTCAAATGAGCCCTAGGCAGGACAAGTTGTGATGTGATAATCACATATCGCAATCGCAAAAGGAAAGCGTTTACGAATCAGCCCCTGTATGATCCAAGTTGCGATTACGATATCACCTATCACGGGTCATATGTGGAACAAGTGTTTACAAATCGGCCCCCAGCAATCAGGGTTGCGATGTGATGATCACAATCACACATCCTAAAGGGGAGGCAGTATAAAGTCGGCGCCCGATGGTCAGGATTATGATTGGTATATCACAATCACTTATTGCACAAATCACGTGGAGCGAAAATTTTAAGGATGGAAATTTATCTTAAAGTTTAGAAACCTTGCTGAATCCCACTAGTCCATAATATGAAATCCATAAAATGTTTGAAGATATTTTTGTAAAAATATTCAACTTTATAATATTTTTATATAGTCTATATATAATGTTTTGGAAATTTTTAGGGTAAAATAATTTCATTATATAAAATTTGGGTGAATCATTTTTACAAAAAAAATGGAAACTAGCGAATCTTTTTTTTGGAAAAAGTATAGAAAATTAGCCCATGGGCGAATATTAGCCCCTAAAATTTTCCCTAGTCACGTGCATAGACAGTGATATCAGCAGGTTTCGCCGATTTGTGATTTGTGATATGGTGTATCGGCACCGATGAATTATGGTTCTTTGTTCATAGCACTTTCGGGTCCCTTAAAGCTACCAGATTCAGGAGTTAAGAGTTGAGTCTCTATTTTTAAGTCGTCGGTTTAGGGAATTAATGAGTGGTTAAGAAGATAAGTGGGAAATATTTTGACGAATTTTTTTTTATTTTTATTTTTACTATGTTTAATAGGGATGTGCCTATGGACTATTCCGAGACGGAGAATCTATGCGTATTGAGACAAGCCTGTCTGATATACATATTGTTTGTACATAATTGCTTGAGGATTGAGGAGTTATCTACCAAGTTATATAAAGAACTATCTGCATCAGAAAAAGGAGGAGGCCGACACAATAATTCAGAAGATCAATGTGTGTAGCAATAACCTAACCTGGCAGTAGGTCAATACCTCACCTTTAGTAGCAAGGAGGTTCCAAGAAGGTGTAGAAAGCACCATTATCTGAATATGGTGTTCGGACAAGAGTTTTTGAATGATTTTTTTCCAAAAACTTAGTTGTACTGTCTATGTCTAAAGCTAAGCTCTCCATTCTTCATCCATATTCTAGCTTGGAGGTATAATGATTGTAAATGAATGTTTCATGTACTTTTCTCTCTTTTATGCCATTTAATCAAAAGAGGCCTCCCCACTATTGAGTAGGGCCCAGAGACGTAGTCCAAATTGAACAGACTCCATAATCAAATCTTTGTGTCACGGTTTCGTGTTTATCATGTTATTTCTACATTTTTTATGTGCTTTTAAGTTCCATGGTTTATAAGCTCTCTTTGATTTAATTATGATGCATCTATAAGTAAAAGATCTTGTATCAAATCTATAATACCCTCCAAAATTTTCAGTTACATCCAATTTTAGAGCCTACTTTGATTTTTCATGTTGTCATCCCAAATATTAAGAGTCATTTCATGTGTTTTCTCTAACTGTTTTGCTCCCATTTGTGGGAAAATCAAGGCGTCATCTTTTAGCAGGTTAATTGTTTCACGTTGTACAAGACTTAGTTTTGGTGTGTTTTAGGGGGTAATCCTTATGTAAATGAGTTTTTATTATCACTAAAACAATGATTGCACTTATTTCCAATGTTTCAAGCTATGTCACACAAGTGTCGTCACTGCCATAGTGAAGTGTATCTTTGGGCTAAAACTTAGTGTAGGTTATCTCAAAGTTGTTGCATTGAGAAATAATATGTTGTTCATGTGTTCTAAGTGTTTCATGTTGTGTCATAACATAATATACATGCGTTATCTCTTTTATGCCACTTAATGAAATAAGTCCTCCCCACTATTGAGTAGGGCCCGAACATGGAGTCCAAATTGGATGAATTCCATAATCAAATATTTGTGTCATGGTTTCTTGCTTATCGTGTTATCCCGCATTGATTTATGTGCTCTTAAGTTCCATGGTTTTCAAGCTTTATTTCATGTAATTATGATGCATCTATTAAGTAAAAGATCTTAGATCACATCTATAATACCCTCTAAAATTTTCAGTTACATCAAATTTCAAAGCCTACTTTGATTTTTCATGCTGTCGTCACAAATATTAAGAGTCATTGCATGTGTTTTCTCTAAGTCTTTTGGTCCCATTTGTGAGAAAATCAAAGCATCATCTTTTAGCAGGTTAAGTGTCACACATTGTACAAGGGATAGTTTTGATGTGTTTTAGGGGGTAATCCTTATGTAAATGAGCTTTTCTGATCATGAAAATAGCTATTGAACTCATTTCCAATGTTTCAAGTTATGTCACACAAGGGTCGCCACTATCATCGCGAAGTGTATGTTTGGGGTGACACTTGGTGTAGGCCATCAGAAAGTTGTTGCATTGAGGAAGAGTATGTTGTTCACATGTTCTAAGTGTTCCATGTTCTGTCATCAAGTAATATAAGTGTGTGATCATGTTCATGTTTTGATTTTGTTCAACCTCATCTCACTCATCCAAAACTTAGTCAGAACTGGGAAACTCCCTGATTGGGCCACTCAACGTTATTTAGTGCTCCTGGATTGCACACTACATGGTCTCAATCCTCAAGCATCAATATTTTCTGTTGTCAATGTCCAATGGGTAGTCTCTACTTCCTAGAAATACACATTGTGTGATATCAGTGCTCAGGCCTAGCCCCTAAGCTGCAGAACTACACAATCTTTCCCTCCAACCAATCTCAAACTATGCATTGTGTAGTCCTAACCCTTAAGCCTCAACCTTCAGCTCTTGAATTGGAAATTTGTGCAATCACCTAACCTCCGATCCTTCCAGAACTATGTAGTGGGAAAAGTGAATGCTCACGTCCTCAACCAAGCTTCTTCAACCCCTCAACAATGTAATTGTGAAGCAATCCAGCCTGAACTACACATTGCATAGTCTCAAGGCTCAATCCTCACCCTTGAATACCTGAGTTATGCAATTGCATAGTCCTTGAGCCTCTCTCTTAGCCTTCCACCCACTTCCAGCTCAATTAATGGATAATCATGTTGCATCTTAGACTAGGTTTTTATCTCACTCATGCCATCTTTTCATGAGGGAATTGTAGTCATAGGTATTTTATCATGCTATGACATGATGATGATGAAGGATATAGATAAGGAGGCCATGCTAGAAGACACCTTTGTAGCTGCAAGTACACTTTGATCTATAAAGAAGAAGAAAAGGAATCAAATTTTGAGGACAACTTAAGATCCATATGACATTGAAGAATCCTCATCTTTTATCCATATGGTGGTGGAAGAAGAGATCATATTCTATCTATAAGAAGAGATAAAAAAAGAAACAAAAAATAATGGCTTTACAATTGTCATGTCATCATGCATTCCATGCCATTAGTGTCATTCCATGAGTCATTATGTACACATCATTTTGTGGTTTATGTAATTCAATATTGGAAAATGTAGTGTAAAGTGGAAGTCCAACGGACATGTATAGAATGTGAGGAGTCATGTAAAAGTGAAAAAGTGATAAGGAAGTCAAACAATCATGATGGTAGTCAAAGAGTCACAAGGGAGATGAAGGATCACCCCATTTGTTCTATATACACCGTCATTGTACAAGAAAAGGAATTTTCACCTTGGCTTCTCCCGTAAGGCATTAGAGAGACAAAGTTAATACTTTTGGGGAGTAAGTAGTGGCTCCAATGCTCTACTATTGGAGAAAGTGATGTTCATCATATTCATGTATCCTGGGGCTTTTACTTAATCCTCGAAGCCTAATGGCCAACACGTTTTGCATACATGGATTATGAATATTTATAATATTTTTCTATCAGTCTTTATGTTGCATGTTTATTTTCTCCTCTATTGACGTAGTTGAACTATATTGGTTATTTTATTACTTATCATATTGATAATGTATTGTAGTGATTCTAACGATTGCCACATCTATGTGGAATATTCTGTCAGATGTTAGATGAATCTTTCTTGTTTGTGTGTGTCTTTTCTAGGCTCGTACTAGTACCTCTCTATTAGAGGCTCACTTCTATCCCCCTCTATAGTAGAAGAACTTTGATACACATGTAACTGAACATGTACCAGGCACACTTTCTTGATTTTCCAAAGGCATGTATGCACTTTTCTCTCTTGCTGATAGCTAAAGCCATAGTAAATCTTTAAGTAAATGGCAGTCAGACCATATTCTAAATGGGGCTCCTACACCAAATGGTGTGAGGTCTAACTGGGATCTCATATCGAAGAGACTCTCTTGAATGTTGGTAGGTCTACTACTCTCGATAGAAAGTAATGTTCCAACATTAATGATTCAATTTAATTAATAAATATTACGCTTATTCATTATATGCTAAACCAATATAGTTTTGAATTTAAATCAATTTAAGATAAGCATATCACTAAATCCTAAAACCAATTGCACATAAATTATCCCTAAGTAAAACAAAATTTTAATTGTAGGAAATAGTCTTTTAACTTCTTTGAGCATTACAAGCCAATAGTAAATAATAGAGGAATAATGAATTACTTAACTATATTTTCTACTAATAAATATTATTCATAACTAAGTAGTTTTATTTAATAGTGTTATACAATTTTTTTTTCATATTTAAAACTAATACTGCTAGGGCTTAAGTAAATAGGTGATGTGTATATCTACAATGTGATTAATGTAGTTTTTTTTCTATGTGGACTTTGAAGATCGGTGAGCACTATGCTCATAGAATATTTTTACTAGGAAGATCCACCTAAAGGGATCACTTCATGTCGGCTCAACCAGAAAGCCTGATCTCAAGAGTATCAAGAGAATTGAACCCATGATATCTCAACACCAAAGGTGCTTTAATGAAGGGGAATCAACCAATTATTCTAACTCTCGATGCTACAATGTGATTAATGTTATTATGAAGTAATGGAATTACAAAAAATAGTTAGTGAATTGGCATAGAATCATAGATTCAATAGCTATAAATTTGCAGGAATATATTGATCAATGGATCAGCAAAAGGAAATAACCATTGGATATAATAATCTACTTGTCTTATTCTTTATGGAAAGAGTTACAATATCATGTTATCACTTCATTTCATCACTCCTTTTTATTAGTTTTGTAGGTTTCTCAATAGCACTCACTCCTACAATCCAATCGTCAAGGACAAATAAGGACCTTACGTTTGGGAATCCACTAAAATCCCATAATATCTATACACAAAATCCCTAGAAATAAAAAAATGAAGAGTATATTCTTAAGGGGGATTAAGCTTCCATTAAATGTCCGCAAATTCCCTTGTAAAAAATGTAGTAGGAAATACCATTTGTGTTGTTAAAAGGATGTGTTTTGGTAAATAAATGAGATTATGATAGAGTGATGGAGTAACTATTCAGGGAGACATGTGTTGTAAGGTGATAATATATCATTGGCCATTAAGAGAAGCATATAAAAATACTATGATGTAGCACTGATCATTTTGTTCACAGGTAGCGTATTTGCCACATGACATGGTCGCCTATGTTGGCATTATGATGCATGTGTTTTCCTTGATGGAAAATCAATCTTATATGCTATCTAGATGAATCCACAAGAAATATCAAAGGTGAAAAAATGATGGAACATATAGATACCAGAGGTGACAAAATGATGGAACAAAAAGATATCAAAGGTGACAGAATGATGGAAATAGAATTATGGAACAAAATAATCGTTAAAGGTTTGATGCAGGAAGATTTTGTTAGTGTTTTCCTTGATAGAAAACCTATTTGATGAATGGACTACTTATAAATAGGATGTCACAGAATGCATGGCAATTGTGTTTACAAATGTGGAAAAATGCAGGGCAATTCAGAGGAATTAGTTCTGAAATGATATAACGATGACAACTCACATTATAACAGGTCTATTGTGAGGTAATAGAGTAATGGCACAAAAGAATAGGATGATGGGACAAAGGATTACAGATCAAAATCAAGCCATTGAAGAAAAAGAATGTTTTAAGTTGTATACACTAGTTCACCTACTCCAAGTAGCATATACAATTAGGTTCACAAAAAAAATGGAGCATATACATTTTTGTGCACTTTTAGAAGAGGAAAAATGCGCATGGGATGGAAAATTAAGTTTATAGAATACCAAGGGTCCATACCATGGTATTAGCCCACAATATTGAGCGGAATAACGGTTACATGATCCAGTCTAAGAATACCACATGTTCTAAGTGTTGTTTTGGTCCAAGGTATTGAAAAAGGCTCTAAGTATATATGCAGGTGAAGATCAAAGTGTGAAGGTGTGTAAGTAATGAATACCTTACGAAGAGTTAGACCAAATGAAAATATGCATGTTATGGGTTTTTGATGCTATGCTTGATCTAGACTAAGTATGCACATGAGTGTTTGATAATGGATGAAATATAATGATGGATCGGGATCAGAAGGCCTAAAATGACTTATCATTATGTGATCTGATAATGGATATGCTAGGTTTGAGTGCTAACAAATGTTTTGTCATTTAAATTTTATGATATGGGTATATTTGAGGTCTAGAATAGCTACAGAGTTATAAGTTATTATTTGCATCTCTATACATTGGTTTGCCTTAGTGAAGGCCCATATACACGTTGATTCGACTCTTCCTAGTAGCATATGCAAAAGAAAAGTTTTTTTCTTAGAGATGAATGATTTATCTGATCAGTGTTGTTGTTTTACTATTTTTTTTCAATGATGTCTTCTTTGGATCTGAAAATAAATTTGAGTGTATAAGGAAATTGAATCTAGTTGATTGATTGATTGAGTTAGAAGGGTGATCTTTGCTACTATCTATTTAGAACTCTGTAATCTGGCAGTAGATCTTCAGAATGTTTTTGGGAAGTAGAATTTATGTTTCAGTATATTTAAAGGTATACGTAGGTTGGGTAACAGAAACTAGTGTATACATAGAGGTTGGCTTCATTGAAGTAGCATTCATTCCAACATATGATTTTTGAGGTTGCAGTTGGTTCTAGTTGTTGATGTAGTGTTATGGGTTCAGATCTGTGTACTAGATGTAGTGATTTGTCTGTTCCAATTGATTGGTTGAATTTTTTATTAAGTGTTGGTTGACTGAGTTTTCAATGAGTGATTGATTTAGTTGTGGTTGATTCCCAACTTGATGATTGGGTGATTTAGTTATGTTAGAGGTTTCATTGATTGATTGATTTAGTTGTGGTTGATTCAGAGATTGATGATTGGGTTTCAGTTAGATGAGAGATTGATGATTGGGTTCTAGTGATTTATTAATGTAGATGTATTTAATGGTTGTATTGCAGTGGTGATTGATTTGGAGCTTCAATGTTACTGATGGGTCCAATATGAAAATACAATGAAACGTGGCCTACATATTGTGTTGTTGTGTACCAGGAGTATCAAGTCTAGAAATTTATGAAACATGGTCCCTGGAGGAAGAGTGAAGGTGGTAGCCTTCTATAGGTCAATGCCTACGCACTGGTAAACCTATCAGGAAGTGCACGAGCTAGGGGGTTAGAGCTCCATTCTAGTAGCAGTTAGAGAAAGAGTGAACGTAGTAGCCTTCTATAGGTTAGTGCCTATGTACTGGTAAAAATATCAGCTAATACAAGAGTTAGGGGTTTGTAGCTCCCTTTCAGTAGAAGCTGGAGAACGCGAGAAGCTTATATCCTTCTGCAGGTGGGTTCCTGCGTACAGGTATGAGTCTGCTCCAATACAAGATTCTAAATAGATTTTTTTTATATTAAGGAAGACAGAGACAACGATAGCATGTGGTTTTCTCCCGCATTGGGTTCCCAACATAAATCTTGGTATTCATATGTGTTGCTTATGTGCGATGGTTTATTTATTACATTACATGCTTAATGTTTATCTAATGGTTAATTGAAGACAAACATATGATGGATTAACTGAATTGTAAATTCATTAGATATACGCTTATAGTCTTAAGAACAATCACATACACATGTAGGTTCCAGTCTTAAGAACAATCACATACACACGTAGGTTCCATTCAGTAATGTCACGTATAGAAATCTAGAAATGAAAAGTAAAAATATTTTGATTTGTAATATTGATTCACCACCCCCTCTGAGTATTTTTCCCAACAACCCACTTACTCAAAAACTAGCTACTTTGCAATTATCTCCCTTATTTATATTAATTAAGCCATATTCAACTAAATAATAAATCAATTTTCTATTATTAATATTAAAATTAATCTTTTAACAAATATTATTTGTTTAACCAAATTAATTGTGTAGGTAGATTTGTTTTCGGTAACATTGATATAATTGTGGCATTTCCTTATACAAATTAGAAAAGGAAAATCTAAAACTTCTATTATGTGCACATGGATATTAAGGGAAAATGTGTTTTCCACTAATTGTAATTGAGTGCTATTCGATGAGCAAGGATCAATATGTATTTCTTTACGTTTTCGTTTGGAGTTGGCTTGCTGGTACGAAAAAGATCTGCACTATCCCAACATACATGCTTTTGAAGGACAACACAAGGCACCCTTTTAACCTAGATTTGATATTCTTATGGATAGTAATGGACTTAATAAGCACATATGCAGATATTGCCATTGTAACTAAATGCTATCATCAATTTGTTATTATAGATCACAATATAATATTTTGTAAGTGTGATTTTTTTGTATATTCAAATTTATTATTATTTCTTAATGTAGTTTTTTTATTTTATTTATTATTTTTTTTATAAAAAAAATTAATTTATATATTTTTGTAAGGCTTAGTATAATTTATAAATCAAATATTTTTTTAGTAGAACACATCAAAATTTGGAAATATAAAAATAATTTTTGTTGTTTAATATATATTTTATATGTATATAAATAATTTCAACACTCTGAAATTTTGAGGGAATTTGAATTATCCATATTAAATATTTTAATTTCAGGTTTTTTTATTTTTTATAAAATTTTCATCAAAATTAACCAGAAAAAATGTCTTGAAAATAAAATCATTCCATATATACATTAAAGTGCACCATAATTTAAAAATAAATAAAAATTTTGAAATAATTATAAATTATGATTATATAAAAAAATATCATATATAAAACGAGTAATACACCTTGAAAATTAAAATTATATTATTAATATGCATGTTCTTATACTCAAATTAGGTATATATATGGAGTGGAGGGATTGAGAAATTTGATTTACAATCAATACATTATGTTGGCATTCGGGTATTTCCCATCCACACCATAAAACTCTAGTTCTCTAAAATAACTAGTCTGCTTTTCTAAATATATATATGGAGCGCAGGGAACGAGAAATTTAATTTACAAACTCCAAATCAGATATATATGGAGCGGAGTGGCTGAGAAATTTGATTTATAAGCATTACATTGGGTTGGTATTGGGCTATTCCCCATCCACTCCATAAAAATCTAGTGCCCTAAAATAGCTAGTTTGCTTTTGTAAAATAAAAATTTCAGCTAGTTTTTAGGGAAGAAGTACAGGCATTTTCCTATGATTTTGTATTATTCGATTGGAATCTAAGCACTACATAATGATCTAAGTATCAATTATTCATTAATAAGTGCACTATTTTGTAAAAATATGAGTTGGTTAGTTGGTTTTGGAATAGAGGATTTAGATTTATAATTTTGGAATATGAGAGTTTGGATTTTTTTATTGTTATTTTTATTTTTTAGTTTTATGGTTTAGATTAATTAAATTTTATTTTATTGTTATTAATTTTAGTTTTTATTAAGATAATAATAATAATTAAATCAATTAATTTTTTTTATAGTTAATTTATATTTATTATTTTATTTTAATTAAAAAAAAGTGTTTATCAATTAATGACAATTTTCTAGTTAAAATTAATTGTTATATTATAACTACTAGAAAACATATTTCTTTATCTATTTTTGATTTAATGCTATGATTTGGCTTTTCATTCTGTTTGGAGGTGAATCACACTAGATGGTTTCAACTTATGTTTTTTAATGTTATTTTTAGTAAAAGATTTCTCAACATTCATAATATGGATTTTAAATTCAAATAATAACAATGCATATAAACAAGCCTAGATCCATCTTAACCTAGATCTATCAAGCGCTAAGAGGGATCCAAACTCACAAAGTGCGAACCTCTTTTTTGAGTGCAAAACTTGAGTAAATGTTTGCACCTCGAGAGATTTGATCCCTCTCGGTGCTTGACAGATCTCGGTTAAGATGGATCTGGGCTGGTTATATATTACTATATAAAATGTATATTCATATCTATGTATCTCTTTCTTATTATATTTGTCTATAACCCCCAAACATACACACTCTCTCTCCATATCCATCTCCCTCTCTCCCTCCCTCTTCCTCTCTACCTCTCTCTCTTCCCCTTCTCTCCTTCTCTTTCTCTTCACCCCCACTATCCTCTCACTCTCACTCTCTATCCATCACTCCCTTATCACTCTCTTTCTCTCTATCTCTACATTTCTCCCTCTATGTCTTTATTTTTCCTCCCCTCTCTATGTCCGTCCAACTCCATCTCTCTCTCTCCTTTTCGCTCTAGATTCCTATCTCTCTCTTCCTCTCGCACCTCCCTCTGTCTATCCCCCACGTGTCTCTCTCTCTCTCTCCAACTTGACGAAAATGTTTGCAACTCAAGAGATTTGATTCCTCTCGATGCTTCATATATCTCGGTTAAAATGGATCTTATTATATATTACTATATAGATATATATATATATATATAATATATATAATATTATAGATTATATATATATATATATATATAAATATATATTATATATAATATATATATATATATATATAATATATATATAAATATATGTATGTATATATTCATATCTATGTGTATCTTTCTTATTCCCCCTTTGTATCTCACCCACCAAAGATACACACTCTCTCTCCATATCTATCTCTCTCTCCCCCTCCATTTTCCTCTCTACCTCTCCCTTCCCTTTCTCTCTCTCTCTTCCTCCCCACTCTCCTTTCTCCCTCACTCTCTCTCAATCATTCTATTGTCACTCCCTCTCTGTCTATCTCTAAATTTCTCCCTCTATGTCTTTCTTCTTCCTTCTCTCTCTCTTCCCCTTCAACTCCATCTCTCTCTCCTACCTTTTCTCTATCCCTCCAGCTCCATCTATCTCTATTTCTCTCTTTTGAGTCATATCTCTTGCTTCCTCTCCAGCCTCCCTCTGTCTCCACCCCCATCACTCTCTCTCTCTCTCTCTGTAACTCTATCACTATCTCCTTCCCTCTCCCATTCTATCTCTGCCATCCATCTTTGTGTCTACCTCTCTCTCTCTCTTACCCTTCTCTCCCTATCTCTCTCCCCTCCACTTCTCTCTCTTCCCTCCTCTCCTCTCTCCCTCACTCTATCTCCATCTCTACCTTGTCACTCCCTCTCTCTCCAGCTTTATCTCTCTATGTATTTTTTATTTCCTCCCTCTCTCCTCCTCCAACTCCATCTCTCTCTTTCCCTCTCTCCTTCTCTTTCTCCCCTCCCCTCTCTTCCTTCCTCTTTCTCCCACCTCCCTCTCTCCATCTCCCCCATCACTCTCTCCCCCTCTCTTTCTCTCTCTCTCTCCGCCCTCCAACTATATCACTATCTCATTCCTTCTCTCCGGTTCCCCCCCTTTCTTCCCTTCACTTTGGTTTCCTTTTTTTTCTTGGGTCGTTAGTTAACATGGATCTCTGTGAGTTCTTACTAATACTATTTGTATTATATAAATTTCGCATCAGCAAGTATAAAAGTAATCTGATTTTTTTATTTTATTAAAACCTTAATTTAATTTCTATGGGAATATTTTTAGTAGTCATGAGGATAGGGGGTTTAGATAAATCTGAAAACTAGTTATAACTTTTGTCCTTTTAGGTTCAATTAGAAAAATGTTATAAAGCTAAATTAAAATAAAATATTTTTGTTGTGAAATAATTTATGGTTTATGGGCATGTGGTATGGATAAGCCATGGAATTGGCCTATGGTATTGTAACAATTCTTATTTACAAGCTACTAATATCCATGGTAAAGTGGGGATGGATATTCATGATTAAAAATCTTGTCATATTATTATAAAATATTTTGATTGTAAAATAAGTTATGAGTTTTTGGTATGTCTTATTGTTAAGCCATAGTATTTTCCCATGCTATTGTAACAAAGTCTATTCACAAGTTCACAATATCAATGACAAAGTGGTGTAGATATTCATGATAAAGAATCTTGTCATATTATTAAAATTTATTCTGATTGCGAAAAAAGTAACATTTTCTTTGCATGTTGTATTGATAAGTCATGGTATTATCACATGGTATTGTAACAAATCCTATTTACAAATTAATAACATCCATGGTTAAGAATATTTTCATATTGATATAAAATAATTTGATTGTGAAATAAGTTACGTTTTTTGGTCATGTGTTATTGTAACAAAGCCTATTTTTTAGAAGTTAATAATATCCACGTTAAAGTGGGGGTAAATTGGGGGGTCAATATCCATGGTTAAAAATCTAGTCATATTGTTACAAAATATTTTGGTTGTGAAATAAGTTATAGTTTTTGGGCATGCCGTATTGATAAGCCATGATATTGGCCCATGGTATTGTACCAAGTCTATTTACATGTTAATAACAAAATCAAAATATTACAAATTGAATTTTATTATTTTATTACTTTAACTTTTTATTATTAATTGAACCATGGTATTGTAACAAAGTCTATTCACGTGTTAATAACAAAATCAAAATATAACAAATTGAATTTTATTATTTGTATTACTTTGACTTTTTAATATTAATTGAACCAAAATTTCACTGTTTACACTCTTACTTCTAACTTTTTTTTGTTTTTTAATTAAACTCGCATTTAGAATGGTTCCCATACTTACTCTATATTAAATTGTAAAACACCTCTTCAAAACTATGCCAAATATGACAATAAATCCGAACAGAAAAAACTAAGCTAAACACACTTTCTTTTTAGTAAAAACGAAAACACTCCTAATAAAAAAAATATAATATAGAAAAAATGTTCTCTTTCGTTTTTTAAGACAAAACTTTTTTTTGTTCTCTCTTGTTTGTCTCTATTCACTTTTCTAAAACAACAAAATACTAACGTCTTTTAAAAAAATAAGGAAGACAATTTGAGTTTATTTTATTAATTTTTTTTATTGGATACAACAATTTACATGTCTTTATTCCCTTTTCTAAACAACAAAATACTAACGTCTTTTATGTAAATAAGGAAGAGAACATGCATTTATTTTATTAATTTTTTTTAATGGATACTCCTATGTACACATCTTTAATAGGGAAAACTGTCTAAATAATTTTCTTATTAAATTGTATATAAATCGAAATTTTAAATCTAAACCTATCCGAATAACACATTATAATTTTAAAATTTTAATTAAGTTTAGAATTATTTCAGAAACATGATAGAAGATTTCTGAAAGTTACATTTATTTAAAATTATCAACCTAATTCACTCACTTTATTGGATTCCAAGAAATAAAATCACAAATTATTAGTTATAAGAAAATGATATTTAAATTTAAAACAATTCAAGTCAAATTTGTTTTCCAAGTTAAACGGAATTGAGAAAAGATGTGATATTGGAGAAAAGATGTGTTTCCGCTAAATATAAAGATAGGAATGTGTGAAATAATTTTTCATTAAATTAATAATATCAAAATTATTTATTTTATAGATTTATTTATATTAATACATTTATAATATCGATTATTCGAAATATATATAAATAATCTTTTATAGGGTAGCTCAAGTGGCAATTGGTTTGTGAAAGAAGTCTTACCGAAACCGGAAGTGGTTGGGTTCAAATTTTGGGCTATCCTTTTCGTGTAGGGAGTATGTTAATGGACGTGAAAAATCGGAGAGTCCCTACCAAAGCTTACAATAATATATATATATAAAATTAAAATTTTTTCCTAAATAAAATATATATTTTTTTAAAAATACTATAAATAATAACAATTTAAATACATTTTAATTCAGAATTTATTAAAGATTTTGGTGTTTAGTAAAACAAGCTAGTTAAAATGGATTAAGTTAGTTTAAAATATTAATTTTAAATAATTTAGTAATTAAGGAATAATACCAGGAAAAAAAAAATGAAGTTATATATATATTATAATATCAAAAATTTAAACAATACAACATTGTATGTGAACTCAAATTGAAAGTCTTATTGACCCATGAAAATTAAATTATATATATAATATGATATATATATATATATAAATCATTATTATTATAATAAACATCATATAATTTTAAGATGACAATCATCTCAACTATATTCTCTTCTTTGTTGAAGAAAGAGTCTTCTATCATGTAGGGATTATAGATTCTTGATTTGAACTCATAATTATATTCAAATTCTTAACCCAAATTAGTAACCAACATACCTAAAAAGCTTCTTATTATCTTTTTTTTCTTCTTTTTCTTTTAGAAATATCACAAACATGTGAATTATAATATGTTTTACAACATCTCTAAAAACCTGAATCCATACCATTGGAGAAATAAACTGTTCAACAAAATACTCAAAATATTTAACATTATTTTACTATTTCTTAATCATTAAAAATATATATTTTTTTATATTAAATGAAAATTTTTAAATTATTGATTAAATATTAAAAAAAAATAAAAAATAAAACATAATAATTTACATTACCATTTAAAAAAATAAAGTAAAATATAATGATTTACGTTACTATGAAAAAAGGTGCTTCACAGTTTAGTAGTGACAAACATTCAATCTGCGTCATAATCAAACGATACAAATAAATTGTTACACCAAAATCTTTATAAAAATAATAACCAAATAACATTGACTAATTTGAAACTGCATTTTAGGTTTTTAACGGTGGAAGACATGAGGGAAATTTTATTTTATATTGAAATATTTGGAATTGTAAAATACTAATTTGTAAGTACAAACATTTAAAAGTACAGATAATAATTTATAGAACATTTAACAGTAAAAACAATAATTTAAAGATGTACACTCATTTGTTAGATAAAAATAAGAAAATATTAAGTTTTGAACAAATATTTTAAACTCACAAAATATAAATCAGAAATGTACGGAGGATTATTAGGCAGCATTGTGATTTGCATGGGAAGCCGCTATAAAGATGATAAGGCTTAACATAATCTAAAAAGATGTTGGAATCATGGATTCAAAAACATAAAAGATGTCATTATTAGATTTCAAGACTGTCATGTATGACCCCAGTAAGACAAGTTATCTAACCAGAGAAAACGTTTATTGTTCTGCTCTGTGAGCATATTTAGATGCAGAGGGAAGATACTCCGCAACAATGCCCAATATTTTAAATTCTTGTCATCAAATGATTCAGACAGTCAGGTGCAAGGTATGAAAATTCTACAAAAAAATGTTGTAATCCAGGTTGAAGATCTAAAAGTAATTCTGAGTTCCGTTTCGGAATATCTCTGAAAAAATGTAGATCGCCACGTCTTTGTATTATTCAAAGTCTTCTCACATTAATGGAGACAACATCACACTCCTATTTTCGTTCCAATATTATCAATAACCATTTTCCAACAAAAACACAATAATCATTCTTATTCACGATCTCCCCCATAAGAGAAAATCAGTCATACTTATTGTGCATGAAACATTATAAATGAAGGATGTCCAATGAATATGTTGGTTGTCCATTCCATCAACATGACAGTGGGATTGAATAACCGTAAAAGAAATCCGACTCAGATCCAACAACCCACAATAGATTTGCATCTTCATGAGGAGTGAATGGCTGTTACGGATCTCAACTAATTAAAAAAAAAAAACACACCTAAATGGAGAGAATGCATACGCCATCTAACGAGTTTAGAGGAAGAAGGTGGCTCCTCCAAGCAAAGCTGCTCCAACGATGGCCATGATATTCTCTAACGTAGCTGTCGCCGCGGCTGCGCTTTTCGGTGGTGAAGCGGTACCTGGTCCTGCGGCCAAGGGGCCGGAGGCCGGAATCTTAGCAATATGAGATAAGGACGGTGCTGAGGCCGAGCTTGGCGTTTTGGCATCTTCCGAAGGGGCAGAGGTTGATGGAGATGTTGCGGGAGATTCAGTCGCTGCGTGCTTGGGACTTGCAGCAATAGGAACCTTTGCTCGTGAGTGAGATTTTGCCATAGAGGCTGAGCACATCAATGCAAAGGCAAAAGCCAATATGAGCATTGCATTGAATCGGGCCATCTTGATTGCAAGATGTTGCTTGCCAAGAATAATGGTATAAACGAGGACACAGAATATGCAGATAAGAAGGCACCAGGATGACTCGTGAGGCACTAATGCGAAGCATACGCGAAATATATAGGTTGATAGTCAGTTAGGGTCAAGATATTTTGCAATATTGAATCTATTTATTAATCCAAAAATGTATTATAAATAACAAAACATCATAATCTTGATTAAAGATGTATCCCTAGATTAGAGTGGAAAAGACAATTTCATCTTAGATTAGCCCCCGTCTCTATATATATAACTTAATGGGAATTCCTTTAATTGTTATATTTTTCTTTTGAAAATGAAAACTACATTTTTTATACCATTAAGTGTCTTTTTTATATCATTAAGTGTTTATTATGGTTATAACATATATTAACGAGAGGGGGGTAGAGTATGTATGCCTTCGTAGTCTTAGCAGTCAAATCGCTTTGAGAGGTGGGTCCATTGTCCCACAAACAAGGGGGTCTCATAGGCCAATTTGGTGTTTGGCTTGGTTGTGACCTTAAAAATGGATATTATTATTATTATTATTATTATTATTATTGTTATTACAAAATGGTCGTAGATTCAAATGATCTTTATCTCAGTAATTAAAACTAACCTAGATCCATCTTAATTCTAGATCGATGAAGCGTCAAAATGTATCAAATTTCTTTTGACTTTAAAAATATATATTTTATTTTATTGTTTTAATTTAATTTAATTTAGTTTTTATTTTTATTTTTGTGTAATTTGACCAAATCAAAATATGTAATTTCTTTCATATTGGGTTAGAATACTTGCAAATATGTAAATCTCTTTCAAACTAAGTTAGAATATGTGCAAGAACTCCATCTTCCATATTTATATTTTCTATATACTAGTTATTCAACCTAACTTGCATATTTATTTCAAAGAATTAGCCATACACATAGGAATCTCATCCCAACTTCTAATCAAAATAAGTACCCAAAACCCTTAATAGTATAAGAATTTCTTCCTTACAAATAACCTCTTAAAAATTGATGCAAGAGCTTCTCATAAACATCACCATTACAATGAAACTCTTTAAATAATGAACTCAATTCCAAATTTCCTAGTAAAAGAAAATCTCAACTATTTAGTGAAAACATATCCTTACAGCTTTTAAACCATAAAACTAAAATTTAACATGAAATTTGAACATCATGAGTGAGGGTGAAAAATAATTTTCTTATGGATATGTTCAGGCTTTTATGGTAGGCTTTAAGGAGGTTAAATTTTGATTTTAGTAATCTTTAAAGGTTCAATTAAATATTTTAGTTGAAAATTTAGTAAAAGGAAAGCATGGAGGACAATATTATCTATATCTATAGAAAGCATATAATTTTAAGGTTATGGGATATTAGGTTTGAAGATAACATGGCAAGAGTTATTGGTTTGTTTGGTTAAGAGCTTGTTTTTTTGCATAGAAAGAAAGAGGTTAATGCCCAAAGGCTTAGAGGCATCTAGAAGGAGTGAAATCATGTCTCATTAAGAACAATCAATTGGTAATTTGAGATAGTGTGGTTTTAACAATAGTGATGATTCAACCCACTTTGGTAGATAATAGCTATTTATTGTTATCCCCACTACTGGCTTGATAACTAGGTTATTATAAGTTTGCCCACTATTTAAAACAATATATAAGAATTGACCCAATTTTTAAATGAATATTTTACAATGCCAAATATCTATTAAGTTATTGTAAATGGTATTTAAGTTATGCTTTTTGTATTTCTTTGAAAATATTTATGGTAAGTGTTGTTGAGTTAGCATAATATTGGTATTGGTAGTTTTCGTTAAAATCCTTGGTTATTATGTGAAAGTAATGGAGGTAATAATGGATGTCATGCAATTAACTCTATTCATGTTATGTGATTCATTTTGTTGGTCACAATTACATTTCATTCCATTATCCCCTCAACTATACTTGGCATTGAAACAATACTAGGACATATGTAGAGGATTACATATATGTCACCATAGATCAAAAAGTCAATGATTAAATTATATTGTCTGAGAATACATAGCCCATGTTTCAAAAATATAGCCTTAGTTTAGCTTCAAAAAACCGAAAATAAATTTGATTTATTATACTCTTTGAAAGCAATCAAGAAGACAAACATGAATATTCATGAGATTTTAGTGAGAGGAATGATCCTCTAAACCACCAACACCATAATTTATTGATCATGAGAAATAAATCAGAAAAGTGGATTTGCAGCTAAGAGAAGGTTTCTTCTGAACTCATTTTCATTGCTACAAATTTAAGAATAAGTTAAAAACATTTTAGAATGCATATTTTCACAGTTAAATATACTAGCATTTGCACCATATGTTGCAATGGGAATGCCACAAGGAAAGAGCGTAGGAAAGTGTAGCATAGAATATGGAAGTGAAAAGTTTATGCAATTTTATTTATTTATTAGTGTTTCTGTGAGAAATACTTTGAAATTTAAATTTTGTAGAATATAGATATATCATGGATTATAATTGCAAGATGGGTGCATTACTAAAATTACCATTTGTGGAATTAATAGACTATTTTATTGATGTTCATCATTTCAAGATAAGTGGTTTATTTTCAATTTGAATGTATAATATCAATATAGATTTTGTGGCAAGTTTTAATGATTGAATAATGAAACTGCTATTGACTCAGTCTGTGGATAAGGTTCTCTTTGTTGTATAGGAGGACTTCAGCAGAGTATCATATACAATCTAAGATGATTTCCACATTAGCTAACAAGAATTACTCTTCCACATTTTTCTTTATTTCTGCTAACAATGAGAAGACATAAATATTTAAAATCATATG
This sequence comes from Pinus taeda, assembly GCA_000404065.3. Taxonomy (NCBI): domain Eukaryota; kingdom Viridiplantae; phylum Streptophyta; class Pinopsida; order Pinales; family Pinaceae; genus Pinus; species Pinus taeda. The sequence goes on from APFE030482656.1 coordinate 199,522, forward strand.
GGAAGCTTCTTCATTGGACATGACCAATCCTACCCATTCCAAGAACAAAATCAACAATAAGACATAAGTGAGTAGTGTTTTCTTCCTATTGGGATCAAAGAATCCTCATCTTAATATTTTATTGACAACAACTATGGAAATTCCATCTTCAACTTGGTGGCATCAAGTTCATTATTAGTTTCATGTTTAACTTAATGCACATGTTACTCTATGATCTTCGAACATATTCTCTGATTACATTACTTCTCACACACTGCATGCACATATACACTTGTTTATTCCCAGTTATCAAATTGTATATATATATATATATGTTTTTGACACATGATTAGGTTATTTCATCATATTAAATATTTCTATTTATACATGCAAAAATCCAACAAAACAAACCCAAGAGAACATTCCAAACATTAAAACAAAGTCACAAACGATAGAATGAAACTACAAACTCTAACTAAAAAATTATTTTTATTTATTTTTATTGTGTAGTGTTAATTGAAATGAATAATTGATGACACTGAGAACTTATTACTTTAATGGTGACTTCCTCATTGGTTTGGTCATTAGTGTTCGTAATTCACCCCAAAAATCAGTTAAATTTCCTAAGTCTTCCATATTAACTCCCATGAATACTCCTACTAATTTCCTATGATTGCTTCCTATTAACTAAATCTTCATACAAATGTACTAATTGAAATGACCAAGATGCTGGAGTAAAATGTCAAACATGAGTAAAATGTCTCAGTTACAGAGTCATCCTTCCTATCCTTTTGCAAGGATCAGACAAGTTAGGTAGATAGGATGCAATTTAAAGTGTGATTGGGGTAGGAGCACGAGGTATATATTAAATATTCAATAAAATCCAAAGTGAAATGTTTTCATGGAAGGTGCTAACTTGTATGAATCTATGAAGAAGAAAATTTCCCACCCTGTAGGCATTCATTCAAATAAATCATCTAGGTCATTCAAAAATCAGAATAATATGTATTCTTGTTTTGTCTCAACATTGAATTCTGAAGTTGCATTATTCCCTGAATGCTTGCTACGAGGTAACCTTATTATGTTCAACTTGTGTCGAAAACATAAAATATCCTCTCTCATCTTATTCTCCCACTAAGATATTCCCCTCATGGCGAGATTATATATCTCCGCATATCAATTTTTCAATTGTAAGCATCCCTGACTAAGTAGAAAATCACCATTTTCTAGAATGACATGCTTTCACTTGTGAGTCTTGATTTTGCAGCTTGATTCGAAGCACTCCCGACGAGAGTCTCCACTCATTGTTTCTCTCTCAAGTCACAGATTTGGATAAATTTTAAAATATAATGATGATGTGAAAGATTGGGAAATTTTTTGAATGATATGCAAGCTCCCGAATTAAGATTAAAAAAATGTGTTTAGGATTGTCCTAAATTAACCATAATGTGAAGGATTATGTGTCAAGTGTTGAGTGTCTTTTACGAGAAACTTATGAGGTTAATTAGCTGTTTAAAATAACATATATAGAAAGTAAACTATAGATAATTAAAACACAACAACTCATAAACACAAAGTTGATAAAGGAGTTCACCCCAGCTAGGCTACATCTCCTTGGACTTGCTTCAATGGCTAGGTCCTCTTTGGATTAATGGTCAATTCTATGATTATATGCACCCGCAATGCTCTAATGGCTTTGCAACCTACTCCATTAGATTCAAATGACCCAAATGCCCCAAATAGTTCTTTCCAAGCTCTACAATTGGACTTTAGCTAATCTAGGCTTGACCTCCTCTCATGGTGGCCACAGGCTTCCTTATATTTCAATTCCAAAAAATCACATATAAAAGTTCCTTTCTGCTTCTGCAAACTATTCCATTGTGTTCAAAGCATCAAATTCATATAAGAATGACTCTTTCTGAGCCAAAATCGGTCAAAATATTCCAAAGTTATGGCCTCTTCTGTTTTCCCTAGGGAAAATCCACCGAAACAATTGAAACTCTAGTTAACCCTGCCAAAATTGGCATAATTCTAGATTTAGAAGACCCTAAAAAAATACCTCCATCCTAAATCCAAAATTAATTAAGTGATAAGCTTGGCTTAATTAACACTAAACTCACTTAGCGCATTAATCTGGAGTGGTTAGTGTTAGCATGGGCCTTCAGCTTCGGTCTATTGGTCATATGGGAAGAGGGGTAGATCATGAGGTTGGCTCGTCACCTCCAAACTTCACCACATTACACTTTAAATAAAATGTGTTCCCATTGATTGTTAAGTGGCGCAGTTGTGGTGTAGTGATAATGCTTGATGCTTGTGTGGGTGAGGTCACTAGTTCAATTCCTTGTTCTACCAAAACAATTTTACCCAACCTTTGAGAGGGCACACGGTGGCCTTCTGGCTTGCCATGTGTTAGCCTCTAATTTGTCCACCTTAGATGAGCTTGACCAATCTAATGGTGACACTTGTAACAACCCAATTGAGGCACATGTGGAGACTATTATGGGAATATTCTGTGGAATATTCTTTTTGTTGACTGGGATGTATGGCTACCTAATCAACATCTGAGTCAAACTCTACCCAAAATTTGCATGTTTGACAAAACGATCAGAACGTGATATCTTTCTCATACAAACTCCATTTTCAATGAAACAATTTGCATTGGGATCGTATCATCGAGACAGATACTATTAGGTCCCTATAATACTAGTGATTCCCCCATTACTATTGTCGTTGTATCCCTTATTGTTATTGTTGTGCCCCTATTGTCCCCATAGAATCTCGCTATTGTTATTTTTGTGTCTTTATATTATTATTGTTAGATCAACTTGGTTATATTGTGAACCCTTAGACTCCTATATATAGAAAGGAGGTTTTTTCATTTGAATCATCCAAGAATTGTTCATTTGTGTAATGTAAACGAGTTTGCCCCCTCAAAGAGGCTAAATTTTAAGGCGTTGATCTATATTTTCTATCTTTTTGTGAGATGGCTTCATAACATTTGGTATCAGAGCTTTGGATTCTAGTGATTCGGTGCTCCAAATACGTCATCGTGGAATTTTCACTATAACTTTTTTTCTTTTTCTTTTTTTTTTCTTTTTCTTTTTTGCGATGTTTTAGAAGCTAAAAAAGACACATTTGAGAGTAAATCTCCTTAAACCTTGGGTCCGAATTTCAGATTTTGTGTTGCTATATTTTTGGAGATATGTTATGGGGATGTTAAGGTTTTTCAAGCTCCAAAATTTCATCTAAAACATGCCATCATGGAATTTTTGCTATAACTCTTTCACTACAACATTTTACAAGCTAGAATAAACACCCATATCAGAAGAAATTTGTCTAAACCTTGGCTCTGAATTTCATATCCGGTATCACTATCTTTTCAGAGATATAACCTTAGGAAGTTAGGATTTTTGCAGACCCGCCAATTACATTGCAAACAAGTCACATTGCGAAAATCATCATAACTTTCGCTCTAAGCATCAGATTGAATTTTCTTAAGAAGTTACAGAAAGAGGACAAAGTGTTGTTTTTTTGGGTATCATTTTTAGAACCTAAGGTGGAAACAGTGACCCGCGGCACATTGTACAACTGCACTCTACTGAACTAGTCTATACTCAGGTCATCGTAGGAGATTTGGCATAACTCTTCATTGGATAATCCAATCTTGACTAGAATTGTGGGGTTAGAAAGATTACTCAAAGGGTTACCACAGGAAGCAATTTCAGAATGGGAGATCCAAAATTACTGAGATACATCAAACTCAATATCAAGCTCCTACAAAGTGAAAAAAGGTGTGTACATGTTTTAAAATTTTTGCATAAGATTCGTTTGAAAAATTAGTTTGAAGGATTTGAAAGGGCATAGTGAAGCATTATTATCGGTAATTTATGCCCTGCAGAAAGAAAATGGAAACACATAGTAAGCAACCTGAAAGCTCTAGCATGACTCGTGAAGAAGAGGAAGAAATGCAACATGATACATCAAAATTACGAGACCAAGAGCAACAAATTTCACTCGCACAAAAAGTAATAGAAAATAAGATGGATGGTTTAGAGAAATATGTAGAAGCTAAGATGGATGGTTTAAAGAAAGGTTCGGAAGCTAAGATGGATGGTTTAAAGAAAGGTGTAGAATATAAGATGAATGACGTGGAAGCTAAGATGGACAGCGTGGAAGCTAAGATGGACAGCCTGGAAGCTAAGATGGATGGCATGAAAGCTAAGATGGATGATTTAAAGAAAGGCATGGAATATTTGAAGACAAATTTCAAGACAAATTTGACAAAGTTTCTACAAGAAATGCTTACTAATGGCGAAAGGCTAGTAAAGGAAACTCATGATGAGAATAAAAGAAATGTTAATCATAATTTCATAGACTCTAACGTTGTATCGAAGAACCACCATGTTCCAAAGATTGATATGAGGAATTTTGATGGCAAGGATCACGGAACATGGATGCTACAGATAGAGCATTTTCTTGATCTCCATAATATGCAAAAAACACAAAAGGTACGCATCACAACTTTATATTTGGAATGAAATTAGTTTGTATGGTATTGATGGCTTTTCTCTCGTAAACAAGTTGTCACTTGGACGATTTTTATGGATGAAATGACAGCAAATTATGAGGATAAAAAAATAGAAACTTTTTTCAGCCAATTGATAAATCTCAAACAAAAGGGTTGAATGATGGAGCACATTGAGGACTTCCAAAAATTGAATATAAGGGTAAAAGATATTACAAAGGAGCAAAGGATTCATAGGGGCTTTAAAAGATGACATCCAACATGAGGTTTGCCTTTGGGAACCAAATTCGTTGGAGAAGGTATTCAAGTTCACCAGAAAAATGGAAAGCAAAATTATGGCAACAAGGAAGCCTACCACTCACAATCATAAAGATGGAAGTTTTGTTGCCCTAGCCATCAAAAACCTACAACATTGACACCACAAAAATTGGAAGAGAAAAGATAAAAAGCGCTTTTTTTACCTGGAATAGTGTCCACTCAGAGCTGCTATTCCCGCTAATACTGGTAGCTATCTTAGAAACAAACAAGTAAAGACTACTTTTGTTTTCCTTTATGAAAATAGATAAGAGTGGAACAAAGGACACCAACCTTATTCTTGTGCTTGGTTCCTTACTTGATTCCTCTCCTTCCTGATAGATCTTTGCCGCTTCTTCTTCGTCTACCCAGCTTCAAAGAGCACCTGTGGAATCAAAGCAACATACTACTATCGAAGAACAGAGATCTATATTCATAAATAACACAAGACCAGATATGTATTAACTATACAAGTGCATATACAATCAAACATACAAGAATATGGAGGAAAACTTGAATATCTTTATTAATATCAAGAATAGCAAGAGGATTACAACCAATAGTTCTGACCCAGCATCATCCTCTAGTAAGAAAGCCCTTCTTCACCTCAAGTAAAGCTTAGATCACCCAACACTATGAATTTTCACTAGAAAACCAACAACACTTCTCTACAAGATACAAGATTCCATCCTCTGGATCTCTATGAGGAGGGATCCATATATAGCTGATTGTAGGGGGGTGAGTCATCTTCTGGGATTTTGATTAGTGTCCTCTGTCTGATAGTTCTTGATTCCACTTAGAGACTGATGATCTCTTACTCATCCCTGGTGAAAAACACAGAGGCAAGTGTCAGAGGGGAAGTTTCTGGAAGATTCCATGATCTTCCACCTCACAAATTGTGTCTGCCATTTGTCCATTCTCTTCGATCGTACCCTATAGAGGGGCCATTCAATATTAATCATACCCTTTAAACCGGGAAGGTGATATGCATCGCACCCTCTGCACTGGGTATTCAGTATGGTCCAGTTTTGACCATTTCTGAGTAGTTGTTAGTGGAGAACTTATGGGAGATGATGTAATCAGCTGACCTTGTTCCTTTAGGTAGTGAAGAAACACTTTTAGGGACATCGGAGCCCTCAGTTTATGGGCATTTATTATTGTGGTGCAGTACCCAAAAATGTCTATAACAGTTTCCCCCTAAAGAATGAGGTCGTTAATCTTTTGATGTCGGGTGAAATGCTTTACCATGAGGATCCAAAGTTTTTTCAAGTTGGGAGGTGACCTGTAATAAGATACAATACAATACATTTTCTTCACAACATTTTTCATGATCTAGCTGAGGCGAGCATTCCCATGCTTAGCTTTATAAATTCATTTTCATGTACATAGGACAGACAATCGTCTGTGTAGCAGACTGATGATTCGGACTCATCATCCTTTGATTTGGATGATCATCTGTTTGGCAATGATGTACAATCGATGTCTTTATATTCCCAAATATATCGCAGCCCAGATGGATGGAACTAGATCTCGGGTCTTCGAAACTCATTCAATCTTCACTCGGAGTACAAGTCAATCCATGTGAAAAATGTTCTGGAGTCGAACATGGAAAGACGTCGCCTGATTACCAGCCAATGATGTAAGCTGTTAACAGGCATGCGAGTAATCACCAATAATGACAATGACCCTCAAGGTACTACAGTACAATTCACGTGGTGTGAAAAAGAGCTTGGCGTTGAACACCATGCAAAATCTCTCGCTCGAAGGTCATTAATATAAACCTGTCGCCGAAAGTGAGAAACTTGCCATTGAGGCATGCAAGCTTCAAAGTACTGAAAGGGTTGTTCCTAGGTCAACTTCTTGGATAATGAGCTGATGTCGACAAAAAGTGACTCGTCATAGGAGGCCCTTAATGAATCCAACACTACGAAACGAAACGAAGCAAATGATTTTGGAGGTAAAAATGATCTGATGATACAGGGTTCAGGGTGGTGGTCATGAAAGAATGGAGCGTGAATGTATTGCAGTGGGTGAGACACAGGTTAATTCTCTGAATGACTTCTCTTGAATGTATCGGTGACACTGATGATGGATTGGTAGCGTTAACCCCAAAGATGGATGGTGTGACAGACCAATGATGATATGACTTGTGAACGGAACAATCGAACCCGACTCGGATGTGGAGAGAAAGTGTCATGTTCAAGAGCGACTTGATACCAATAAAGCTTTTTCAAGTTTTCTTCCTAATTTTCCCCAGTCATTGCTGACTAGTACCTCTTTATTTTTGTCAAGATTGAGGAGGATAACATACGCTTGTTCTATAATTTTGCCTTCGGGTGAACTTGTCGCTATATTTTAACGAGCCTAGCGACAGTGAAACTCGTTCTCGTCCATTTGGACGAGTTTGTCGCTATTAGGTTTTAACAAGTTTAACGACAAAGATAACTCAGTCCTCTTCAATTTTAGAGATTCTGAAAGGGATGAAAAGGAAAATCCAAAGATTTGTTTTCGTCATATAATACCTTAAGTCTGAAAAAGTGTAAAATAATATGAAAGGGATGAATGCTCAGTTATTTAACGAGCCGAACAAGACAAGTGCTCGATCTTTTTGTGTAATAATCCCTGAAGTCCAAAAAGATTAAAATCTAGAGGAGGGATAGCGCTTCTGATGAATTTAACGAGTCGGAGAGGCTAATTGCTCGACAATCTTTTCATATTTTATGAGTCAGGTTAAAACAGCTTAAAGGAGACTCATTTTTTGAAGAACGATTGATGATCTCAGGTAGCAGCTAATTCTAGGTAAGGTTTAGAATTTTCCAATCACGACAGTGTCACAAGGATGGCTAATGGAATCACTCTTCGCAGATGTTCCTCGAAAGGGTAAACAATCAAATGGAGGTGAATGATCGGCTAAAAAACAGAGTGGAGGTGATGATGAGAACACAACCAAGGCTCAAAAGCTAATGATAATGAATTCACAATGGTTATTTACTGGAAAATTGGTTCATTTTTTAATGAGCTTAAACTCTGGGGGAAACATTTTCTCATTGCTTATGTTTATTTTTTAACGATCTTGAATTCCATGTTAAAACTACTCGTGCCAGTCATATAATAAGGATATCTCATCTAATATGCCATTTTTTATGGGGCTTGCACCTTTTAAAGCTTTTCCCCGATGCCTCTTGCATGCAAGCTAGGAACAACCAGCCACACCCCTCTACTTAACTACCAAGATTGCTACCAAGGCTAGGTAGGAAACTTTTACCTTTACTTTGCTGGTGCCATGGCGGCCCCTGCGAAGATGAGCGGTCGATTCGACCACTCACCCAACCTAAGCGGTTGAAGTCAGCGGAATCGTAGAGCTAATGATAGCTGGTCGTTTCTCGCTTTCTTAAAAGAGATTTGCATGCCCCTATGTATAGGGAGAAATTTCTAGGTTACCATATGAAATCCCTCCATCCGCGTCACAGACAAAATGCTTCCTTTGCGATGTCTACCAAAATAGACAAAGGTGAGTGGTGCAGTCGCCTCCACTCACATAACTTTGACGAGGGAATCTTATTCCAGTATAATCCCATTTTCCTAAACAGACGGTTGTGTCGAACTAGTCATATATCCCCCGCGGAAACCTATTCTATACCCAAGGTTTTCCTGCCGAAACAGACCAGGGTGCATGCCCCGTGGGTTTCAGCCATATTCTACTGAATCACTCGTGCTCATCAGGTGGATGGACTGGAGATCGATGAGACATTTCTAGCATGAAAAGACCATTTAGGGATGGCATTTGACTATTTACTGTGTGTGAACCGGGGAATGACAATTGATCTACAAGCTTGACCATTTTGCCTTCATGCGGAAAACACATTACTCTAAAGAGTGAGGAGACGACGACTCCCATGTAATAAATATAGTCACACCCAAGGAGTAGATTATAATCCAAGGGTCCTTGAACCACCATCACGTTCATGTGAACAGTTTTCCTTCTCAAATTAATGGGCACATTGGGAAGGATCCCTAACGGTCGACTGGTTCCTTTATCAAAGCCTGTCATATTTCTCATTTCAGGCAAAAGCGATGGAAAACCAAGCGCTTTCCAAGCAGTTGAGGAAAGGATACTCACAGAAGCCCCTTCATCTATGATGGTACCAGCCATGACCATTATGTAAGTTTGTACAATGATTCAAAATGGTACACTAGCTGGTAAACGAGGTTTTCCTAGTAGATTCCAGTCGAAAGAAACGACTAGGTTGCTTGGAGGTGGGACCGAATAGACGACCAAATATGACTTTGATGAAATTCCTTCTTGCGGTAAAGGAATGGATAGACTACCCCAAGTTCATCGGAGGCTGTGTTTACGAAAAGAATTTGAATGGTGTCGTTCTCTTTCTCTTTAGTGACGGTATTATTCGAAGATGAACATTTTGAAGGCAAGACCGGGTCAACTGCCGCCTTGACCTTTTGAATTTCATCTGGTATGGATTGAGATGGTTCATTTCCGATGAAAAATGTTTCGTCTGACCACAATGGTGTGCCAACCAGATTTTCAACCAGTGGTGGAATTGGCAAGAGTTTCTTATATCCAGGAGGGAGTCGTAGCGGTGAAGAAGGACAGTCATCCAAAACTCTTTTAGCTTTGTCTAGGAATGGACAATGGTGGACGCCGTGATCACTGTCACACTATTTACAAGGAAATTTGTGATTCCTTTTCTATCCAGATACTTCACTTTCACTGGTTGATGGTGTGCTTTCAACATGATCATCAGAGGTTGACGACACCAGATTTTGCAAATGATGAGACCAGTCCCTTAAGATCCGAGGGATGCAAGGACAATCTCAATGATAGTGGTATCCTTTGCAAATGACACATGAAGGTTTAGCTTTAGACGATGAGGTGTGAGGATTTTCGCTAGACGACGCATGGTTGTCCCCTTTCGGTTTGGGTTCTTTCTTCTTCTTTTCTTTTTTCTCTTTCGACTTCTTCTTCTTCTGAGTTACTTGATCTTTAGCTTTACCAGCTTTATCAAGCGAAGAGGAAGGAGGAGAGAGAGAAACAGACGAAGTAGAAGGCTGGGGTGTAACTCTAGTATCATCTAGTTGCTGACTTGACCATTCAAGAATTACAGTATTCTAAACGACAGGGGTAGAGAAGAGCCATACGGGAAAAACAATCGTCAAACCTGGAAGTGACAATGTGGCCATATGGGGTGCACCAACATCTCCCCAAGAGGAGAAAGGACTAGGATTTCCTCCAAGGGGAAACGCTTGGTTGATAGACTCCACTTTTCTCAACCTAAGACCAACGAGGGAACTGGTGATGTTATTCCGATTACAATAAATTTTAGATGCTTTGACACAACTTGTTTTTTCAATTTTAAAGAGCCGAGAAGAAACAAAAGATGACGCTAGTCACCTTCGATTTTTAATGATCCTGAAGTGACAAGTGCTCAGATGGACCTTTTCCTTTAAGGAGTCTGAAAAGGAACGAAAGGGACTTCTCTGGAAATCTAGGCAGAGGGGATTACCAAAACAATCGCAAAACTGTAGAATACTTTTTACGGTATGGCAGTCAATATTCCCGAATGCTGTGTTCAGTGCATTGTGATCAATAGGGCAACATACACGTCTTCCTAAGGATAAAGGATGCAGCCTATTGTGGTCTCCCAATATATACTCGATGGTACATGGGAGCACAAGTTCGTACTGGCACTTGTCATCTCAAAGTGGAGGAATCACCGAATGAACAATGAAAACAATAGTTACCAGGTTTTACAACGCCGAAATACGTCTCTAGCCTAGACTTCTACATGTTGTGCGTTAGGTTCCAAAGTATTTTTAGATTCATTAAATTTATTTTATAGTCGATCTTGTTTAAAAATTTTCCTTTCAAGTTCACTGCGTGATGTGTATACAATTCCTAAAATGCAGTCTAAGATGATAAACAATTGTTTAATCTTCTTTTGGCAATGGAAATCCTAGCTATTAAGGAAAGAAAATTGAGAGTCTTTCAACAAAGGGCACATAGCACACACTAAATGCACTGTCCTAAATCAAACCAAGCAGTCTAAATGCAAATGCACATGCATGTATTTGTTTTTAGCCTTCTTAATGTATAAATGACAATAAGAAAGCTAAGTGCAAATCTGAATTATTTTCAAAGCGACAGTACTTAACAAATTTCCATTCAAAATGAAGTGAAGATATGGCTGACACTTTGTGATTTCGAAACGAAAACTATTTTTTGACACTTTAAAAACTACTAATTCAAATCATATATAAGAGTAACAGTGTAATCGACTATCAAGAATAATGGGATTATCTTCTATGATTGAAAACGAAACTTGCGAAACTTTCAGATTAAGAAACGATAGTTCGACTATGCTACTTCTTTGCAAAAGAGAACTGAAAATGGCGCACAATACATAAAAACACTTACAGTTCTTTGCACAATAGAGGTAGAATGATGGAAGAGAAGTGGGTTTTCACAGAGATATACTGACCACAAACAACAAAACTCCTGAATAGAACTGAAAAGAGTGAAGAAAAACCAAAGTCTGAAGGTAAAATCAACCTTCCCTGACCATCGCACCTATCACACAGGGAATCCAGTATGGAGTGCACCTACTGCACACGGGAAGTGTGATGCATACAAACTTCCTTGAAGGGAGGGTACAATGGTACCCGTGCAAGAATTTTAACCAGTCTTTGCTCACAATTTACAGTTTAGTTCAGGGATTTAGGCTAAGTAAGTGATGTTCAGTAAATTTAAATCACAGGGGATGATATAAGGAGGTTACTAGAGCCACCACTTAGGGCAATTAGAACGTTTGCAGATCGATTGCTCAATTTATAAACAAAACGCGGAGATAGACTGAAGCAGCATTGATCTACTTTGCATTTGTAGAAGAAATGCAGTTCTAAGGCTAGATGGCTTGACTTCAGGCTCCATCTGTAAGTTTATAAAACAAACAAAGATAGAATAACAAACAATCTATTCGCTCCCCAGTAAAGTCGCCATTTTGCTACCAGGAATAGTGTCCACTCAGAGATGCTATTCCCACTAAGACTGGTAGCTATCTTAGAAAGAAACAAGTAAAGACTACTTTCATTTTCCTTTATGAAAATAGATAAGAGTGGAACAAAGGACACCAACCTTAGTCTTGCGCTTGGTTCCTTACCTGATTCCTCTCCATCCTGATAGATCTTTGCCACTTCTTCTCCATCTGCTCAACTTCAAAGAGCACCTGTGGAATCAAAGCAACATACTACTGTCGAAGAACATAGATCTATATTCATAAATAACACAGGGCCATATATGTATTAACCATACAAATGCATATACAATCAAACATACAAGAATATGGAGGAAAACTTGAATAGCTTTATTAATATCAAGAATAGCAAGAGGATTACAACCAATAGTTCT
>APFE030482656.1:219079-237428 GCA_000404065.3 Pinus taeda
GCTAAATTTAACTTTTTTACACTCTCCCTTAAAATAAGGTGGGCTATTTTAGGTGATTTGTAAAAATGTACTATGATATAAAATATTCGTCCACTAAAAATTTAATACCCCTTAATTTCTCCAAAGGGCGAACATTCGCCCCTAAAATAATCTATGTTGGGGATGATTAGTCTGTTTTTGTGAATGGATAGGCAGATCATCGATATATGGTTGAACGATGTGTTTGATGTCATGGAAGGCATAATTCATTGCCATTTGAAAAGTTGCCCCTACAATCTTCAAATTGAAAGGTAATTTACGATATGTGAATGCACCCCACGGACATATAAATGTAGTTTTTGACTGGTCATGTGGGCAGATATTGATTTGTTTGTATGCAGAAAATCCATCCATGAATGAAAATATTTCACATCCATCACATTCATCAATAATCTAATCGATAAAGGGTGTAGAATAGTTGTCCTTTGGACATGCTTGATTGACATCCCTATAATTGATGCACACTCTAATTTTTCCTTGTTTTTTCATCACGAGAACAACATTTGATACCCAATCAGTGAGAGGAATAGGGTAAATGAAGCTAATATGCAAAAAGTTTTTCAACATTTGCTTTAATGGCAGTGGCTTTCTTCAGATGGATAGGTTGAAGCCATTGTCGTACTGGTTTGACATCTGGATACATCTTGATTTCATGTTCAACAGTTCTCGAGTTCATGCCTGGCATTTCTTCATATGACCATGCAAAGACATCTCTAAATTCGTGAAAAAGAGCGCAATAAATCTTTAGTTCTGGTGGAGAACAAGATTTGCCAATGTGAATATTCTCTACAATATTAGGTTTGGTTGAAATATTAATGGTGATAGATTCTTGAATCTTGTATAGATTTCGTTCGGAATCTACTGTATTTAAATAATTTAATAAAAAATCAAAAACTAAAGGATGATTGAGGTCGTTCGAATAATCTTCATTATCGTCTCGAAGGTGGGAATGATGGTGGTAATCTTCCCACAACGTCTCTTCTATCATCATTGATTGGATGATCCCTTCGTCTATAGAATGTATACGAGACCAAGGATCAAAAGAGGTACCATATTCTAAAGACCTATCTACCCAAACACTCGTCCAATACTGATTTGGGTTTGCTTACCAAGCCGAGAAAAATGATTGCTACAAAGATTCAATATGGCTTGGTGGCAACACCTCGCGATGATCCTCACTATCAAAATAGTCGAGACTCTTCTTAAACTCAGATGATGTAGAAGAGATCGTTTGACAGGTTTTCACTGTGGCCACTTCTGCGAAACCAGATGGCAGGAGGGCAAAAGTACCCATTAAGGAAGGGTCTTTTAGGAGACCTACTCCAACATTTTGAAGTGAATGTGAGCTTCCATTGATCAATGGAATGCTTCTAGTAGTTTGTGAACTGTTAGCAAAAAAGGCTAGTTGGTTAACGATTGTGATTCCACGTTGGAAGTGAAATGCAATCTTTTTAAAATATGTAGACACATGGCAACCATAGCATAAATCTACGGCCTTCCTAGTAAAATATTGTAATGAAGGTTTCCATCAATGACCTTGACTTCGATTTCTACTGTCTTTCCCCCTATTTCAACTGGCAAGTTACCTTAGATACCATACGGACTATACATTCTTTCATGGAACACTTTTTATGTTGTTGGTGATCGTGACAAGGGTGGTGAACCAAGAGTTTTCCTGCAACTCATTAACATAATACAGGTAGATTCCCCCTCATCAATGATGGTTTGATGAACTTTTTTATTGAGGGATTTTACTCGTATAAGGAAAGCAAGTTGGGCTGGTAACTAAGGTGTATATTCTTTATGGTTAAAGGCCACAAGATTTCGATTCGTTCGATCTATATCCCACCTATTTCTGATAACAAAGCCTGCTTTGGGAGGGACAATTTTGCAATACCTCAAGTGTCGACATAGTGGATGGCGATGGAGCCAGATCCTCCACTATATTATAATTCTAAGTAGCTTGAACATGAAGATTAAATGTTAATTTATGTATGACTGCCTTTGGTAGCTTTATAGTTAATTCAAGAATAATTGGTGCAACAACTTCTGGTGAAGTCATTGTCGAACCACTACGTTGATTTGTAGCCTGGTTGTTCAATGACGATGGATTCCCATAATATTTACTCCTTGTCGATACCAAAGCATCATTTTGCTTTTTTGAGATGGATAACATTAGCACTTGGGATGTGGAAGAATTATCGATAGAAACCAGACTCATTTCTAGGTTTGGAAACAAATCAGTCAACACTGTTGAGGTCATCGAAGCCTTCAAAGGTTTTGAAACCTCATATCGATGTGGAAAATCTCTTGTATAATGCTCCTCATTACATATCAAGCATGGATAAAGAGGAGGTTTCTTCACTGCAGTAGGGTTTTTAGATGATTTTTCAGGAGTGGGATTCTCCAATTTCTTCTTATTATTTTTCCCTTCCTTCTTGCCCCCTAGTTGCTTTGTATTTTTTCCCTTGTCAGATGACATGCATTAATCTCTTAGGCAAGAGAATTTTCCTTTGCGTTTTGAATAGAAACACAAAGAGCTTGACCATATGGACCCCTTGCGGTTTGTGTGCATGAGGCACCAATCACACCATCACCGACATGAGAGTCCTTATTCGATTTAGGTGGAGGGGGAAATGAAATAGTTGGTCTAGGAGCATCAGGAATTTTGTCGTAGAGTGTTCTAGATTGAGTATAGATAAAATCTAAAAATTGACCACGAGCAATGACTTGCTCTTCAGTGACAACTCCTCCTTTTGTCGTGTCCTCAGTGATAGATGTCAATAAAGACTTAATAAGCCACTCAACTAACAACTGATCAGGAATATACATCTTTACCATTCAATGGTGACACTGCTACTCATGAATGTGATTAGATATGTGAGTGGACGTGGTCTGTTTAAAATTAGTAAGGAGTTATGTTCCCGTTTCATACCTAATGGGTAGCTAAAAGTGGGTTAGAAAGGTAGTGGCAAGGAAGGTGAAGTTACCAAATGAAGCTCTAGGCAATTCAATATACCATTTCGCTGTTGGATCTCCATTGAATTTAGGAATTTCAAAGGGAAGTTTATGAGAAATCGCTAGAAACCAGGGGGCATATGCAGTTGGATCATTCTTCAGCAGGTTCAAATCTGGTAATTCTAGAGTTGCTACAAAAGGCAACTTCTTATTCAGGTTAGCTGGAGCATACCCAAGATAAGATAGAATCGCCTGAGCAGTAGGTCTTTGCATACCAACATAATGTATCTGATGCTGGTAACTTTGATAAGGTTGTTGGATATAACCAGTATAGCGTTGTTGTTGATAACCGTTTTGGAAATGTGGCTGTCCATAACCTACAAAGCCTTATTGTTCAGGTCCTAGGTAGGCTTGATATTGACCAAATCCAGTCTGAGTTGGTAAACCAAGCCCAAACTGAGGTTGGTTTTGCTGGAATTTTGGTTGTTGGTATTGTGGCCACCATGCTTGTTGGACCATTTGATGTTTCCCAATACTACATGATTGATCAAGTTGCGGATTGACAATATCAGTTTGTGTGAGTCATCCCATATAAAGGAGCACTAACCTGAGGTTGCGATTGAGCCATAGAGACAAGTGGTTGTTGTATCACAACTTGAGAGACTTGATTCGTCTGTCTCGAAACTTGAGGTTGTGAGCAAGAAGAAGCAGGTTGAGGTTGAGACACAACAGGTTGTGCTTGTGCCTGCAACACAGTTGTAATAGCAAGTGTAATGGGAATATTCGACAAAGGTTGGATCATTTGCATTGGATATACAACCCTTGGTTGTTCTGGCGGTATTGGTATCCAACCACTAGATGTAATTCTAATTTGATTTGAATATTGTTGGAAACTCCCATATGGTTGTTCCATAGGAGGAAACAATGAAAAAGCATACAAATCTCCATATGGTGGTAGTCCAGTGTTTAAAGGATATATTGGCCTTTGAAAATTGGTTTTCCTAAATTGATACTGGCATGTAGGATCAAATTGCTGAGTTTCTACATAAGAAATACTAGATGGGATTTCAGATGAATAAATGGGAGCAAACCATGGTGCCGAAGCCCCTGAGTGGACTCCAGCTACTGATTGATAACTAGCTGGAACAGATGGTATACTAGCAAACATTGTAGGAATAGTAGCAGGAGGTTCTGCCACAAGTGCATCAGATGACACATTCCTAGATATTGATGGTTGCTCAGACATGTTTAGTGTATCCAAAAGATTTCCCAGATATTCAATAGGAACTTGTGATGAAGGAGGATTAAAAGAACCAAACTCAGGAGTAGAAGGACACAAATGAATCCTGATTCCAAAATGAAATGGGTTACTATATGTGGGATCATCTACTATCTCCTCTATAGCAATCAAACCAGGTGGAAGAGGTAGACTGTCAGGTCCATAAAACATTTCTGGGGCTAAAGAAGGTATAGCTCCTACAGTGACAGATACTAGAGGGGTGACACCTTTTGAGTACTGAAACACAACTCCCAAATGTTCAGGTAAATGAACTTCAGTCTGAAAGGGAGGTTCTTGAACAGCTACTAGTTCAAATATAACCTCGGTTTAAACTAAGAGGGGTTCTGGATCAACTCTACATGGAGTTGTTTTAGGTAGAAGTGTCTACTGTTACAGTAGGATCAATTCTAATGTCCTCTTGTAATTATGGAACTTCCTCTCTTAAGGAAGATATACAAGAGATAATTAGAGTAACTGTAGTATCTCACAATGTTGAAACAAAAGTTTCAAATAAACTAAATGAATTGGACTTAGTAAACGAGATTGATTTTTCTGGATTGGCTTCGCCTCCAGAGTCAAAGACAGTTGACTCACTAGTCTCTGTGAACAACGAGGTTTTGATTGACTTTCTTCCACAATTGTGGATTACTTGATCAACTCAAAACTAAGGGGAAAAAGATGTTATTATAGATTCAATTAATTTTAATTAAACTTGGACACAACTTTTATTTTTCACTTTTTTAAGAGTGGAGAAAAAGCTAAAGATGACTCTAGTCTCCTTTGATTTTTAATGAGCCTGAAAGGACAAGCACTCAAATGGACCTTTTCTTTTAAAGAGTTGAAAAGGAACGAAAGTGACTACTCTGGAAAATCTAGACATAAGGATTACCAAAGCAATCGCAAAACTGCAATATACAACTTGGTGATAAATTAGAGAGAAATTACCAGGGACTTACATACGACAGTCAATCTTTCTGAATGTTATGTTCATTGCACTATGATCAATAAGGTGGCAGACTCAAATTCCTATGGATAAAGGATATAAGCCTATTGTGGTCTCCCAATATATATGCGACGGTATGGGGAGCACAAGTCCATGCTAGCACTTGTCGCATCAAGGAGGAGGAATCACCCAGCCTTCAATGAAAACAATAGCCACTATTTTTAATGATGTCAGAACACATCTCTAGCCTAGACATCTAGATACGTTGCATTAAGTTCCAAAGCATTATTAGTTTCATTGAAATTTATTTTAAAGTTGATCTTTCGTAGAGTTTTCCTTTCAGTGGTTCACTACATGATGATAATCTGAAATTCCTAAGATGTAATCTACAATGATAAACAATCTTTGTTTATTTTGAGCGATGAAAATCCTAGCTACTAGGGAAAGAAAATTATAGTGCTTTTAAAGAAAGAGAAAAGAGCACACCCTAGTGCATTTCCCTAAATCATATTTTCGCACACAAATATAAAAATGCTAAATGCAAATGCATGTATTTGTTTTCATTCTCCTTAATGTTAAAAAATTCTAATAAGGAAAACTAAATGCACCAAAGATCTGAAATATTTCGTTCAAAACGACATTTTCGACAATTTCTTCTTCAAAAGAGAAAGGAAGACTCCACAACACTTTTAAATTTTGAATAAAATACTTTCAACATTTCAAATATAAATAAATCAGATCAAATACATGAAGAAAAGTTCAATCGTTTATCAAAGGAAGGAAGAATTCACGACATTTATCTTTTCGACACAAAATGACAATTATGACACTTTTTGCATCAAAGCAACAAATCAATTTAAACAACTTTTCAATGAAGGATTGTAAATGATGAACAAACACACAAAAAAATTCACTAATCCTAATCTAATTGAGGCTCATTTACGTGATGCAAGTAGGCTTCAGTAAGTAGGCATTGTTCATATGCAGCAAAACAACTAAACAAAACTGAAAACAAGGTAAAAAACCTCCAATTTCTACAATGGAAAAAGCGTTCAGTCAGTCATCGCACCTAGGCTTCATAGAAAGAGGGATTCATCACACTTACCACACGCGAGAGGTGCAATGTATATTGAATTATTGTGGAAGACAATGCGATGGTCCAGGGAACGCATCTGAAATGGGTTTTGGCTTACATGTGCAGCTATTTTCAATGAGTTAAGTTGAGTTTTAATGAACAATCAAGAGCAAGGTATGAAGGAATGTCTTGGGAGGTTACTGAGCTACCAAAAGGGCATCTAGAATGCTTGTAAGTCAAATTTTTAATTCATAAACTAAACCAGAGATTGACTGAAGTAGCATTCATCTACTATGAAATTGTAGACCAAGAGCAATTCGAAGAATACCTGGTTGACTTCAGGCTCTATCTATAGTTTATAAAACAAACAATAATAACAAGCAAACATCTGTTCTTCCCCAGTCGAGTCACCAATTTGTTTCTAGGAAAACTAGTATTCCTAAAGAATGCTAGCCCTCTAGGTTTGGTAGCTACCGTAGAAACAATAGTTTAAAGCAATTCAACGATTTCTTCTATGTGTAATAGATAAGAGAAATATAATGGAACCAACTTGGAGCTTCCACTTAATCCCTTGTTTTCTCTCTCTCACCTTTGATAGATCCCACAACTCCTCCTTGTACTTAACACACTTGGAGAGTACCTACATAAGTACAACAATAAAGAATTGTAAAAGCATCGTGATCTGTTACAACATAAACATTACAGAATTAGATATATAATGAACAAATGATAACATTCACAAATGGTAATATTCACAATTGCACAATCATATGGAAGAAAACTTGAAGAACTTTATAGAAGGGAGAATTACAACCTAGTTGTTTGATCCACTATCATCCTCCCAGTTTCAATCCATCTTCACCTCATGAAATAACAAGAACAGACCAACAACGCAATGCTCCTTCCTTAATTACAAACTATTAGTGTTAGAAAATTTTATATTATAGAGCACTGGAACACATAAATATTTCAGAAATATAAACACAGAAAAAAACGCATAAAACAAGAGAGACATAGGTATATGTGGTTCACCTAGTTTGGGCTACGCCCATGAAGAAATAGCCAGTCCTTCTTTTATTATATTATCGAGCAAACTGAAGAGATACAACCTACAGTAGATCCGCTGTAACTCCCTCTTCTCTCTCAATATCCTCTGTCTTCCTCACTCAGAATACAGATGTACATAGATGCAATACAATTCCCTCATATATAATGAGGGGTTGCCTTATGGGGAAAAATACCCTAAATTAAACATAACTTCTACCTTCAAATCTCCACCTAATGAATGACCTATATTGACTAGAAAATACTATATTTTTACAAAGGAATTTTACATCTATTCTTAGCTTCGGGGGCGCTGCCCCCGAAACCCCCCGCTAAGGGGGGGATCCCTTAAGGTCATAGCCACCCCCCCGGACTCCCCCTGCCGTGAATGTTTTATGGCCAGTGTTGCTACCCCATTTCAAACTGAGGTCCAATGCAACGATACCTTTGAATACAAAAGATAATCAGGCTCCACACCTAACAATCAACACTTCCTTGCGATTCACCATATTCCAGCCTTCAGATCTCTTGAATTGGATATCCATTTATAGATGTGTGCAACGGTGTGAGTCATCCATGGGGTTTTATTAGTTTTATTCCACTTGTTATAGTTGGTTCCACTTGGAGATTTCTTAGATCCCTTATTCATCCTTAGGCGAATTCAGAAAGGCAAGTGGCACAGGAGGTGTTTCTAGAAGATTCTATGAGCAACCACCTAGCAAACTATCTCAGACTTTTGTCCATCCTCACCTATCACACCTTATATAAGGTATAATAAGTATGCATCGCACCCTGATAGTGTACCACTCAGTATCCATCACACTTTTCCAGTGGAGTAGTCAGTATGGTTTAATTTAGGCCATTTCTGGATGGTTTCTTAGGTGGAACTTTTGGGGAATGATGTATTCAAATGACTATGTTTGTTTTGGGCATGAAACAAATCGTTTAGTGGTTGATGAGCCGTAGTTTATTGAAATATAAGTTTGGCATTCATGTTCTCAAATATTTCTATAGCATTAGGAAATACCCATAATTTTATTCATTGTAAAATAACTTGGGAATTGAATTGCTTCCTATATCCAACACGAGATTGTCAAGTGATGGTTGCAAGTGGAGGAACCATAAATTTCTCAGGAAGGTACCATAATATCAAGTTGTCCATGAGATAATATGTATTGAATAGCCCAACGCTTTCCATTCCAATGGGTGGTGTTGATGTTGTACTAGGAGTTCAATGGCTACAACCCTTGAGTACAATAGCTTTTAATTTTCAAAAACTTTTCATGAAATTCTCTTCAGAAGGAAAGGAAGTTGAATTAAGGAGTATCACAGGGAAACGAAGAAAGATAATCAGCACTAACAGAATGATAAATCGTCTAAAGAAACAACAATGAGGCGTAATTGAAGAATTATTTTCCCTAGAGGTTCCCACATCGAAATCATCCATTTCTCCAGATCTCCAAAACGTCTTGGACAATCATTCCAAGGTATTTGAGACTCCCAAAGGCCTCTCACCTATTCATGATCGTCATCATGCTATTAATTTTATTTTAGGATGTTTTTCTCCAAACATTAGGCCTTACAGATATCCCTATGTCCAAAAGAGTGAAATTGAGCGTATGATTGTAAAAATGCTAGAGGCTGGTATAATTCAACCTAGTCAAAGTTCTTTCTCTGCTCCAATAGTATTAGCTCAAAAGAAGGATAGATCATGGTGGATGTGTTCAGATTATTGGGAGCTCAACAAGCTCACTATTAAAGATAAATTTCCCATTCCTGTGATTGATGAATTATTAGATGAATTGCATGGATCAATTCACTTCACCAAGTTGGATCTTCTCTTAGGATATCATCAAATCAGAATGAAGACTAAAGACATTCCAAAAACAACATTTAGAACTCATAAGGGTCATTATGATTTTTTCGTCATGCCTTTTCTTCTTACTAATTCACCATCTACATTCAAGGTTTGATGAATTCCATTTTCAAACCATTCCTTAGAAAATTTGTGTTAGTATTTTTTGATGATATGCTAATCTACAACAATTCTTTCAAGGATTGTGTCCAACATGTTGACATGGTGCTCAAACTATTGGAGGAGAAACAATTATATGCAAAAATATCCAAATGTTTCTTTAGAATGCAAGAGGTGGAATATCTGGGTCATATTGTATCTCATGAAGGTGTTAAGGTAGACGGTACAAAAATTAAAACCATTAGCGAATGGAAAATCCGCACATCCATAAAGCATGTACGAGGATTTCTCCGATTGATAGGGTATTATCACAAGTTTGTTAAGAATTATGGGAGAAGAGAAGCACCTCTAACAACATTATTGAAGAAAGATGCATTTTAATGGACTCTAGAAGCAACGAAGGCCTTTAAACATCTTAAAGAGGAAATGTGGCAAGCACTAGTCTTAGCTACACCGGAATTCACAAAAACCTTTATTGCGGAATGTGATGCCTTAGGAAATGGAATTGGTGTTGTTTTAATGCAAGAAGAAAGCCCCATTTCTTTCGAAAGTCGTCCAATCATAGGAAAGTATTTACACAAAGCGATTTATGAGAAGGAAATGTTGACAATACTACATGGCCTTAAGAAATGGTGACCCTGCCTAATGGGAAGACACTTCAAGGTAAAAAGAGACCATGATAGTCTTCAATACTTTTTAGAAAAAATATTATCTTCAAAAGAGTAGAAAAAATGGGTCACAAAAATGTTGGGTTATCACTTTGAAATCATCTACAAAAAGGGGAAGAAAAATGTTGTGGCAGATGCACTTTCAAGAAAGGATGAGGATGTGGAAGCATTTCTTTGCACCATTTCTATTATCCAACTGGATTCAACAAATGAAGCAAGGGATGAAAGGAAGAATGACGAGGAAGTGTGGCCACTCATTCAAAAGATATAATAAGATCCTAAGACATCTGATACATTTAGTTGGAAAAATGATTTGTTATGGACAAGAATCAATTATACCTATAAAAGGGTTACCAACTCAAACAAAAAATTCTTAGGAAATTGAACACCTCTCTCTTAGGAGGGCACTTAGGATTTCTAAAAACCTACCACAGGGTTAAGAAGGGATTTTTTTGGGATTTTCTTAAACTACATATTCAAAATCTTGTTTTGGAATGTTTGGTTTTCCAGCAAAATAAATTTGAAACAATCAAGACCCCGGGACTATTAGAACCTTTATCCATTCCAAGCCAACATTGGGAGGAGGTTTCAATGGATTTTATAACAAGTTTACCCAAGTTTGAAGGAAAGAGTGTTATCATGGTGGTAGTTGATAGACTTACCAAGTATGCACACTTTTGTGGATTATCTCATGCATTTAAAGCGAGTACAATTTTATTGCATTTATGGAAACAATTCAAAAGCTGCGTGGAAACCCAAATATTATTGCAAGTGATAGAGATCCCATTTTCACTGGAAATTTTTGGAAAAAATTATTTTCTTGTCTTGGTACTCAGTTAGCTCATAGCTCACCCTATCATCCTCAATCTGATGGGAAAACTGAGATAGTAAAACAATGTTTGAAAGGATATCTTTGTTGCTTTGTATCTAATAAACGGACACAATGGGTCAAATTCTTGCCTTTGGCTGAATGGTGGTATACCACTTCCTTCTATACTGTAACAAAAATGACCCCATTTATGGAACTTTATGGATATCATCCACCATCCATCACATCATATTTAAGAGAAAATTCTCAGGTTAAAGCAGTGGAAGATCACATCAAGCTTCACGAACAAGTTCTCCAACTCTTAAAGGATAACCTCACCTTGACGAAAAGCATAATGAAATAGTGGGTAGATCAACATCACATCAAAAGAAGTATTGATGTAGGTGATTGGTTATTCCTATGGATACAACCATGTAAACAAATCTCCCTCAGGCAAGCTAAGAAGGATAATAAATTATCACCAAAGTATTATGGTCCATATAAGATGTTGCAAAAGATAGGTACGATGGCATACAAAATGGAGCCTCTTGCAGCTTCCCAGGTGCACCAACTTTTCCATGTTTCATGCTTAAAGTAGGTTATAGGTGACAAGCTTCCAGTCCAAACAATATTGCTAGAACTCGAGGAGGAAGGAAAATTCATATTGGAACCTGAAGCAGTCAAAGAAACAAAAACTTGACAACTACGAAACCGATCAATATCAGGGTATGTCAGCAAGTGGAAGAACTTACCCATTGAAGATTCTACATGGGATGGTGATAATTTTATACAGAAGCACCCAGAACTACTCAAGCATTGAGGACAACACTTTTTTTAACAAGAGGTGGATGTTAGGTCCCTCTAATACTAGTGATTCCCCCATTTCTATTGTCATTGTATCGCTTATTGTTATTGTTGTGCCCATATTGTCTCGATATTGTTATTATTTGCCCCATAGAATCCCTCTATTATTATTTTTGTGCCTTTATATTATTATTGTTAGGTCAGCTTGGTTATATTGTGACCCCAGACTCCTATATATAAAAAGGAGGTTTGTCATTTGAATCATCTGAGAATTGTTTGTTTGTGTTATGTAAAGGAGGTTTCCCCCTGGAAGAGGCTGAATTTTAAGGCATTGATCTATCTTTTCTATATTTTTATGAGTTGTTTTCATAACAAACATAATCGTTCATGTTTTGAGTGATTCCAAGAACTTTGTTTTTTGGGAAAATTTCTTCCCCTAATCTAGATTTTGATCACTTCCTCACACTGACATGCTTTTGGACCCCAAAAAGTTGTCTATCTGATGATGAATACTCTTCTCCTTACCAAGTTCTATGAATTGATTCTAGTTGGAAAAATCTCCATGAAAACCACTTGTGTTCACTGACATGCCTTGCCTTGCAAATGGCTTGGCACTTCAACCAATGTTCTCCTTTTGCTACTAACCCAATCCAACACTTGGTGGCTACATGCTGATTAAACACCCTATTATACCAAAGTGATACCTTGGTGCTTGGAAAGCTGATTGATGGCCTTCCCACTCAGAAACATGTTCCTCCTTTGCAACACATGCATCCAATGCAAACTTCTACTTCGAAACCACTTTTCCATGTTAAGCCCATATAAGTGAACTATGACAATGAGTTCCAATATTAGTAATAGCAAGAAAAGAAATGACAATTATTTTACATCCATGGTTCCAAATTCCATAAGTGGAAGAATTCATTCACCATCTCTTTCACTTCTTGGCGTCAACACATCAAATCACATTGTAGACCATTTGATGTTTTACAAGGGCTGCAATTTTTTTTTTTTCCATTTTTTTCCACTTTCGCTTCTTGATTCCATCATGCTCCAATATTAACATGTTGCTCATGTAATTATTTAAGGTTGAAGCCTAATCAGGAGCCTCTTGGTCAAGTGTGGACATTCCAAAATCCCACGACATGTTGTCAAAAGAAACACCATTAACCTTGGAAAACACTCATGTAAGAATATAACTTGTTGAACACACATTGCCATGTACTCTTACATCTTGGTGTATAAACCTCTTATGTTCCTATACCAATATGTGTCATAATTTTTGAATGGATGAGGTTAAAACTGTAATATGTACATACCTTTGCTTCTACAAATGTTTTCCATATTAAAAAAAAAAAAAAAAAAAAACTACAAAATGTAAATCGGGTATGTCCCTAAAGAAAAATCAAGGGACAAAAAGAATGAAGAAGGTTGAAAAAGATAAAAAATGAACCCCAAGAAGAAAGAAAAGGACCACGAAAGTGTGCAAGTCCAAATGCCACTACTATTTATTTTTCTACACAATAATGATTTTGTGCAACTTGTTATTTATGACATAGTCCATGGTAACCAAACAGTTTGATCTTGGTTATTCCATGTTTTGAATTTTAGGCCTAGAAATTTAGGATAAAATCTGACCAAACTATTTAGTCTTGGAAGATAAGTAGATAGGTAGAGTTAATAAAAGGAGCTCAATAGTTTAATCTGAGCCCTTTGATGTAATAAGGATAGACTTAGATGGATTTCTATTGTAAAAGAAGAGAAAAATGTTTTGATGAGGGTTTTCCAGCTCAAGTGCACCCTAATAAAGAGTAGAAAAAATGGTAGGATGAGTAGGTGGGTAAGTAGTTGGATGGTTTTATAATTATGGTGATTGATTGGATAAAATCATATCATTTACTTCCATCATCAAGTTGTGAAAGCTATGGATGACAATGGAACATTTCACAAAGTCAAATGATTAATTCCCCCATTCATTTTACCTTCAATTTTAGTAATTTCCCATAGGTAACGACAAAAGTACCCAAAACCCTAAGTTAAAGGGGATCAAATCATTTCTCTGACTTTTGGACGGACCGGACCCTCATCCCAACAACTTATAGGGTCTAAGTAGTAAAACCCCCTTACCAACATTCACCCCTCCATAATTCATCCATTTCATCTAAAAAATCCATTTTCTTAAGGTGAAATCATAATTTTCCTAGGGAAAGTAACTAACCATACATAAAACCCCTTTTTCCCACAAAAAAACCCACAAAAATCATTTATCCTAAGTTATAATGTGTAGGTACGAATATATAAATAAATGTTCAACACATTATACTTAGCGAAAAAAGCCACTTTTCCCCTTTGATTTCATATTAACTTTAATATTCATCATATTTATTTAACTCCCGAAAATACACCCCTTTCCCATATATTTATTAAATTCCATATGTTAATATCTACCCCGACGGTTTGAAATATAATCCTTATTAGTAAATTTATTAAATGGGTTAATTAATTGATCAACAACTAATTAAGAGCCATAACCCTCCGCCAAATAAAAAAGGGTTAATTAATCAAACAATGATTAATTAATAACCTGTTGCACCAATCAAATCACCCCAGATGTCATTAAGCATCCCAAATCCACAATTAATATCCCATTGGGCCCCTCCATTAACTCCTCGATCAAATCACACCCCCGACCACTGTGCGATTTCACCCCTTCAGATCCAGCAACAGATGCTCATATTGGGCTGCCTCTGAAGTCTGACCTTTACCTACTCGATGTGAGTAGTTTTACTAATCACCCCATCGCTATGTGCCACCGATGAATGGCATCAGGTGGCCTCCCCCCAATAACCACTCATCTCGAAAAGCGGTGTGATAGATTCCTCTTATTGCCTCCACTTACTGCCTCCACTACATGCCAAAATGTCTTATCCTCCGATTGGTGCCAACTGTCTTTTCCTGACATACTTGCCAATAACATTGGCTTTACGCATAAAACCAAAAAAATTAATTGTTTTTTCGTTTTTTCATGAAAAGAACATTATGTCTCCCATGCAAAGCATAGAGTACATTCAACTAACAACCTGCTACCAACTGTCAACTTTCTGAAGCCATTGAACTCCAAACTACCTTGCAGACCCATGCACTTCTTTCAAATAGTGCACCAGCACCATTTCTCTATTCAAACAACCGAAACAAGGTATTTACCGCATATCCGTTGAGAAACCCCGCTTTCTTGCCGAACTTGAGCTAAATTTATTTAAAAACTAAGTAATTTAGTAAATTAAGCTGCCTGGTAGTTCTGAAATACTCTATAATCAACCAATTTTTCCATATTTCCTAGAAACACCTTTTCCCCGTCCTTGAATCCACAAGAACCAAGGATGGAAGCCCCAATTTCCTTGAATGGCATGCCCATTATGACCCCCCATAGGGATTCAGACCATCTCCCACTTGCAGACAAGGATTTCTATATTAAGGATACCTTTATCTCCAAATCCTCTTTGAAACTTTTCCACAAATACAGAGACCAATACTTGAACCAAGCGGACTCCATTGGACTTTGGGAATTAGCTTTACCCAAGTACCAGTTCCTTAGAGTGCATATATTCCCAGAGATTGTACGTTACTGCCACATCAACTATGATCTTATCCAAAGGATAGTGAGAACCCCTCACTAGTTAGTTTTGTTTACTATCACTACCGAATCCATTAATCAAGTGCTACAATTGCATCCAAGACAAAATATGAATCCTCTTTTGATTGGAGATATGCTGAATAGATACCCTACCCTCCCATTAATCAGACTGGCTCAGTTATTCTAGACCTTCATTAGAGAATAACAGTACATCCCAAAATACCCTCCTCCTTATCTATGGACAGTATTCTCCATCCTCGTCCGAGACATCATAGACATGATATCTAGTGTGATAGGTTGTACCACTAGTGAATTTGTTGATGAGATCATAATATCCATCATGTCAATCTACTCTCCTAGCCAACCACCAGCCATAATATTGGACTATGCAAAGTTTATTGCTGACAGAATGCATGATCCATTCGCGAGGTTGGAAAATGAAAATTCTTTTAGGTATTCTTCAGTTTTATATCATTTGTTCTTATATTATCAAGCTCATAGATTTCCAATTGGCCTCAAAAAGCTAGACACCAGAGGAAATCCTATATCAGTGATCTTCTAGACTTCTTTGATAACCATTCTACTAGGAAGCTGTCCACCCAGAATTAGTGCATACAACAGGAGGGTCCTACAATTGTTAAAGTAGTACAAAGTGGGGGATTGGTACTTGTACCAAAACCACACTGAAATAAGAATTTATTGATGCGAATTGCTACCTTACAAATTGCCAAAGTACCTCCCCATGATATTATTTTCTCTGGAGTACTACAGACAAATGATCAATTCAAATGAGGTGCACTTTGTAAAATCCAAGAAGAAAGCCCAACTTAGCATAAAAGATCAATTGGGCCCATTCATTTGTAGTTGTAGGGAAGTAGGAAAGGAGGCAGATGAAATCATCCAAAGGTTGAAACTCAAACATAGTTTCATGTGGAACTATTACCCCTTAAGCTTCATTTGTAATAGGACACAAAAGAGTAAACTATCTCCTTACATCCACCACAGAATCCCTGAAATTGAACAATATGCTAATCAATCTGAATGGGTGGAAGGAACTTTGATAGATTGAGATAGTACAAAGGTTGTTGTTGATAAAATATTAATGGACTTAGACATAAGACTTGATGAGGATTCCTTTGTACAGGACCTAGGAGAGTCTCAGTCTGAGAGACAAGGAAAAAGCTACAGTGTGCAGACAGAAGAAGCAAGTCCATCAGCAGAGGTAGGACCATCAGTGCAACCAGAGTCATCAGATCAGGCAGAACCATCAAAGCAAGCAAAGATTTTAGTACAGCTAGAAGAATCTGAACAACTTGAAATTTCAGAGGAACTTGCTCAACGAGAACAAATCATGAGCAATTGTCCTATTTTATAGACTCCTCTTAATGAGGAGAGGAACCTTAAGAGAGACAGAGATGATGCCACCCCTTCTAGTAGGTCTGTTCCCCAAACTGATGCAGAGAGAAAAAATTTAAATCCATATGCAGGGCCAAAATACACTGAAGAGACAACAGGGATTTCAGGAGCACAGAGGATAAAAAGAAGGCACAACACTCCTTTAGGAGGGACACAAGAAACTTCCACCTCTCAAACTCAAATGTTAGAAAGGCATCAGAGTGTGGAAGTATCCTCCTTCAGGGATCCCACAGGACAAAGCCAAGACATCAAAGAAAAGTATAAGGAAATCAAGGCAAGGAATGAGAGGTTAAAGGTACAAATCTATGCACATTATCTAAAGATGGCTACAACAAAGCAAACTAGGCTAATGTTAGCCTTCGATATAAAAGAAGGGAAGATCTAGTTGAGTCTTGTGAAACCAACCATACAACAACCTAAATCAATGGAAAACTACCTTAAAATGGATTTTGAGGTATTGGCAAACATTATCCATCCTATTGACCAAATTGAGTTGCATAAGCAAACTGGGGAAATGGTTTATTCCACCTTGACCAACAAGGCCATAGCAGCCCACCAACTCCATAACTCATTAAATAACATCTCAGCACAATTTTAGTTCGAAAAGGCCTCTTCACAGGCCGAAGACACTAGAATAAAGTCCATAGTGGACATGGTCATACAACTGGGACATGATCCCAGAGATGTGAAAGTAGCAGAGCAGCTCATAAAGAAGAAAATTGATGACATAGTTTCTTTGAAGAAGAAGCTCAAGATTCCACCTCTCCATCATCCTTAAACAACTAAATTGTTAGCAACACAGAATGAGGAAGAACTTATGGACCTATCCTTAAGTTAAATGACCAACTGAAGGAAACTGAGAAGGAATTGGATACTTTGATACAGTCCAAGAAGAGTGATTTGGCCACCACTCCTCAAACTATAATACCTACAGTTTCCACAGCAATACCCTCCACCTTGGCAGTTTCCTTGGCACCTATGCTTCCTCTAGCTACAACATTGCTAGTGACATGTACTACATCAAGCACATGTACATCAACCAGCACAGAGACACGAACAGAGAAAACTATGGAGTTCATGAAGGCCATGAAAGAAATGAGTGTCCTTGCCACTAAGCTCAAGAAAATCAAAGAACAAGTGACAAGTTTAGAAACAAATTGTAAACTTGCACAAATATGGCACAAAGAAGAAAGTCAGAGGAACCTAAGGATGGCAGAAAGGATAAAAGCCCTTGATAAGGATTTAACACTGCAAGAACTTGTTAGAAAATTATATATTACGGAGCAATGGAACACATAAAATATTGCAGAAATATAAACACAGAAAATGCACAAAACAAGAGAGACACAGATATACGTGGTTCACCCAGTTTGGGCTACGTCCACCTCGAACAGCCAGTCCTTCCCTTCTATTATCCAGCAAAATGAAGAGACACAACCTACAGCAAAGCCGCTGTAATATCCTCTGTTTTCTCTCACAGTCTCACCTCTCTGTTTCTCGCTCACACACACAGAATACACATCTATATCGCCGCCTCAAATACAATACCCTCATACAAAGAGAGGGGTTGCCTTCTAGGGAAAAAAACCCTAAACTAAACATAAGTTCTACCGTCAGATCATCTGCCTAATGGAACGGCTCAGATTGACTAGAAATTACTATACTTTTACAAGGCAAATTTACATATGTTTTTAGCTTCGGGGGCG
>APFE030482656.1:237448-250633 GCA_000404065.3 Pinus taeda
GGTGTACAAAACTTCCTGGGGTATACATCCGGCTGAAACAAAGACCTCTGAACAATCATGCTCCACACACAACAGAACTATTGGGAGACATGAAAGAAATACTTTGGGCCAGCATCATTGATTCCATCAATGATTTTTGGCCTTCTATTCAAATTATTTTTGAGAAAATAGAATTAGTCAATATGGCCACATAGGCAATCAACAAGATAGTGGAAGAATTGTGAAATAAACTAGAAGAAGGCAATTAGTTGATCACCTTTTTGAACAGAAAAAATAGATATCATCTTTATGAACTAGAAATAGAGGATAGAACAACAACAATCATAGAGATAAAAAAGTTTCTCACCAAGAGGAACCTAATGCTAAATTTGGAGAAAAGATGTCAGAGCATCCAAATACGCATTGATATCTTTATGCTAAAGTATGGCATCCTAAGAGAAAAAGGACTCACCAGTCCTATGGTGATCCATGATAAGTTGATGACCCAGGAAGATTACGTTGATAAGTTAAACAAGCTGGCCAGAAACCAAGCTAGTACTTCGGGGCTGAAATCTCTACCTACTAGAAAAGTTCTTTATGATGGCCTTGAGAATCTGTTCTACATAGAGCCTGAGGTCAAGCACTTGTTTACGAGCAAACCAAAATTTTGCAAATACACTGAATTTGATGAAGTTTACAGGAAAATGATAACGATGAAATTACCTGACAGTGAATGGTGGAAAAATTTGACTGATTTACTGTAAGTTACTGTAGTAAATCTATAAGATAAAAGATAGCTGCCAGGTAAAATAGGTAACACAGGTTTAAACAACACAAATAAAGAGTATCAGTATGTCAAAGATAAAAGTGATTCCAACACATAACTACAAAGCAATTGCAAGAGCTAAATCCGAGTTGCCACAACCAACATAGTCACAATAAAAGGGACAACTTAAAGACAGTTCTCCATATGTCTCTAAAGATATTTTTTTTTCTAGAATAATTCTCCTATGGTGACATAATTAGAGTGAATTAAAATACATTTCTGGAGACATATTATTTTTCATCCGAGGAGCTATTGTACCCAAGACTAGACTGGTTTTGCTGGAAATTAAATAAAACTAAGGACATTTCACTGGATTCTTGTGCACAATTGAAACAAATAAGTATCATTTTCTCATGTTTAAATATCTATTGATCTTTATGTCATGAAAGATTCATATTTGTTTCTTATGAAATCCTAAAACCAAACAAGGAATGATATCATCAGAATTAGCTTAAGTGCTCTCTGTTTTTATTGTTTGTTTTCTTTATGTTTTCTACTAAACTGTCTTGGTGTGGGAATTCATAAGTGCTCCCTTACCTCCATAGTTTACCACCCCTTTGGTCCATAGTAAAGGATTCTTCATTACCCTTTGCTACTGATCATCCTTCCTTTCTTCATCTTAATCCCAGTTAAGGATTCTTCATTTCACTTTGCCCTTGTTAGGACTTTCATTCATTTAAACCTACTTAGGACTTTTACCAAGCGAGCCTGCCCTTTGGACTCCTACCTCAATGATAGATCAACTCTAATTAAACCTTTCTTGGTTGACTCCATAGCCGAATGGCCTGAAAAATTTCTCTACTCATCTGTCTTCTTAGTTCCACCAACCAATGAAAACAAATCAATCCTGAACACTAGGAACTAACCTGAAATCCTATTCAAACAAAGTTAAATTATAAAGAGGGAGCCCTCTCTGGACATAGGTTGGCTAGAACTTGAGTCTAAAAGATTAGGTTTGTGGTTACCTCGGACTATCCCTTCTTTGATAACTTTTAACAAAAAAATCTGAGTGATAACATAGTGGTGACCATACTAGGGATTCAAAACCCTCACTCTTAATAACCTTTGAGAAATTCAAATTTTTATTTTTAAGCATCTTAAAGTGTTATTTGAAGTTATTTCAAAAATTTCATATAAAAAAATCAAAATAAATCATCAAAAACTTGAAATATGGCTTCAAGGACAACTCATTATACCAGGGCCAATCTTGATCCAAATCCTTGCCCTATATTTGAAAATCACAACCTTATTTTGAGAATAATTAGAAGAGAGGAAAGTTCAGTAAGCCCTAGACCTCTTTTTAGATCCAATTCATGCCCTGCTGAGATATTATTCATTGAAGATATCTCTTTTGATGAGTATTTTAACCTATCTTTGTTTAGAACCAAATATGAGAGTGAACTTGTGATCAAAGTCCTATATCCAGAGTTTAACAGAGAAATTGAAACCCAAAGAGCCAACTTGTCAATTGGCCAGAACCTTCTAAACTCCCCTCAGTCATCCCTTACCACTGACAGACACCCTGAACCTTTTGAAATAGCTTCA
Organism: Pinus taeda; assembly: GCA_000404065.3. Lineage (NCBI taxonomy): Eukaryota > Viridiplantae > Streptophyta > Pinopsida > Pinales > Pinaceae > Pinus > Pinus taeda. The sequence goes on from APFE030482656.1 coordinate 239,799, forward strand.
ACATCTTTTAGCTCACCATTGTTTCTCCACACCTCCAAAGATCATCCCTCATCTCCATTTATACCTTCACTCCCCCATCATCCCATCACTGCCCCTTAATTACCCATTACCCCCATTACTCCAACCTCCCTTAGTGTCCCAAATCCTCCTGTTTCCCAAAATCCTATTCTCAATCATGTCCAACTTAGAGATATGGGACTCAGATATGCCCCCCTTATAATGCTTCCACCTCAAGATGCCTTTCCAATAAATTATCAGTGTAAAATTACATTATTTGATGGCACTGGAACTTACACAGTAGAACAACACACTAAGAAAATGAGACATTATTTTGAATTGCATGAGAGTGACATAGGTGATGTTCAAATGAGAACCTTGGTCTAAACATTAGCTGGAGAAGTGAGAACATGGTTTAGATCTTTCCCCCTCAGAGTATAGATAGTTTAGAATTCATTTACTAACAATTTTTAAATAGGTGGGAGAAGAAAAAGTACCCCCTTCATATTCTCTCTGAATATGAAAACCTTGAAAGGGGTCCAAATGAAACTGTTCAGGACTATTGCACTAGGTTTAAAAATGTTTATAATGCAATCCCACTTGACCTTAGGCCTCCACTTCGCTTAGCCCTGATTACATTTCTAGACGGATTTGACACAAATATGGCTTTTCAACTTAGAGAAAGGAATCCCCCTACACTTGAAGAGATGCAAAGTGTAATAGTTAGCGTAGAAGCTAATTTGCTATCCAAAAGATTTAGGATTAGAAATGACAGAAGAACACCTCTCGAAGACTAATCTTCACCCTTCAATAAGCAAATGGATGCTTTAGCAAAAGGAATGGAATGTTTAATGGATAAAATAGAAGCCATTGAAAGAAAACCTTAGTGGGATAGCCAACAAGCTATTCTAGTAAGGAATGCAAACCTTAGGAAAAACCAAAACCAGAACACTGGTAAAAATGGGCCTGATCAAAACATTACACCACCTTTCCATGAAAATTATGTTGAAACTTCTCTCCAAGAAGACCCTGAGATAGACATCCAAGTCAACCTAATGGGATTAGATGATGAAGAAACTATTTTCTAACTCAGGATGATCAAGAATTATAAATGCTTTGAAGTTCATAGATGTTATAATTTATGAAGCAAAAAGAACATTGATATTTCTGATCAGAATAACAACGCAATACCTAACCAGCCTAAGAAAGTAAAAGCAACAAATCAAAATCCTCAATTTACAAAAACCTTACAAATCCCTTCTAGACCACATCAAAATCCTCCGAGTCCCACCATTGAAGATGTAACTGATAACCAACATGCTAAAGAGAAAACTTCCACTCCAGTCCCCTTCAAGGGAACAACAGTAATCAAACAAATTAATGTTGTTTATATGACTAGGGATCCTAGGATAGGATTTTATAGAGGTAGAGTTATAGAAATACTAAATACTTTTTTAGAAACTAAATTTGTTGTTATTCAAGGAAAACACAACATGCAAACTCACAACTTAGCCATGTTTGCTAGTACTTGTAAGTTTCCCTTTCAGCCCAACCATCAATACACTGTTGAGGTTAGGCATAGACATGTTATTCACGAGAGCTTAAATAACTGGCAAGTATTTGAGAATGATCAACAAATTAGCAATTTTTTGACTTTAGATGAGGAGTTTGTAAATAGAAACATAGACACAAATATAGCAATAGATTTTGATTGCTCTGATGAAGTAGAAATTAACAAAATAGAAGATGATCAGATAGATAGATTCATCCTACAAAGTTTACAAAAGCAAATATTCGAAACCTAAAACAAATGGAAATTGATGAAAAAATTGATGAAGAAACTAAATTCATAAACTTTAAAGACAATTTTCTACCCAAAAGATTAACTCCTTTGGACGACTTATTAAATTCAAATGATATTCCTAAAAGGCCTAAAATGGAAACCTTGAAATTGGACATTGAGGAAGGTAATATAGGCTCTGAAGAAGATCCAAACTAATAAAACTTTCAAAATCATTACCTCCCAACGAAAAACTTAAGTATATGGAACTGCTGAAAGAATTCCAAGATGTTTTTGCATGGAGTTATGAGGACCTGAAATCTTATGATAACACCATAATACAACACACCATTCCCTTAAAATAGGATCAAAATCCATTTAGGCAGAAGCTTAGAAGAATTAACCTTGTTCTACTGCCTTGTATTGAAAAGGAGATCAAAAGAATGTATGTAGCTGGGATTATTATAACTATTATATTCTCAGACTTGCTTTCTAATTTGGTACCCACAAGAAAGAAAACAAGTGAAATTAGGTTGTGTGTTGACATTAGGAATTTGAATAAAGTTTCACGTAAGGATAACTATCCTCTTCCTAAAATGGATAACATATTATAGAGGGTAGTAGGTTCCACCAAAATCTTAGTATTAGATGGGTTCTTTGGTTATAAGCAAATCCTAGTCCACCGAGATGTTCAAGCAAAGACTGCATTCACTACTCCGTGCGGCACTTTCATGTATGTGAAAATGCCATTTGGATTAAGAAATGCAGGGGCCACCTTTCAAAGAGCAATGGACATAGACTTTGCAAGGAAATCCATGAATTCCTGGTAATATACCTTGATGATATCACCGTATTCTCTAAATCAGATCAGAAACACCTAGATCATCTTAGGCAGGTCTTTATTAAATTTAGGTAATATGGAATTTCTTTGAATCCTAAAAAATCTTTGTTTAGGTTGGAAGAAGGGAAATTACTAGGTCACATTATCTCGAAAGATGGTATGAAGATTGACCCAACAAGAATAGAAGCCATTTTGCAGATACCACATCCTAGGAACATCAAAGAACTTCAAGCATTTTTAGCCAAAATAATCTTTTTGAGGAAATTTATCTCTAATTTAGCCGAGTTAATTAGACTACTAAACAACATGTTAAAGAAAGATTCGACTATTAAATGGACTCTAGAGGCTAAAAAGTCATTTGAAGATATAAAGTTAGCCCTGACACAAACACCAATTCTTATCAGTCCAATGTTTGATAGGGAATTTATCATATTTTATTTTTCTTTAGAACACACCATTGTTGCAGTCCTCTTGTAGAAAAATGATCGGGGTTTTGAACAACCAATAGCCTTCTTTAGTAAAGCCTTGACAGACGCACCTTTAAAGTATGATATAATGGAAAACCAGGCTTTTTCTCTAATTAAAGTCATTAAAGATTTCAAAATTTATATCTTATACTCTCATATAGTAGCTTATATTCCCAATGTTGTAGTCAAGGACATTCAAACATAGGATGGACCTGATGGAAAGAGAGGGAAGTAGATAGCTACAATATTAGAGTATGATTTAGAAATTGAACCTACAAAATTGATCAAAGGCCAAGGTTTGGCTAAGCTCATGGCTGAATCAAAATATCAGGCCCTAGACATAAATTTCATTTAAGAACTAGATAATGAAGAGGAGATGGCTACTCCATAGATTAGCCAAGCCTTTACAGATTCACCATGGTATCCTAACATAATATACGTTATACAAAACCTTCAAGCTCCCATAGAGCTATCCAGGACTAAAAGTAGGTTCTTAAACATGAAATCTTTGAAGTTTTGCATAATTGATAATGTTTTATTTCGGAAAAATCATGAAGGCATCTTTCTAAATTGTTTGTTAAAGGAGCAATCTGATAAAATTTTGTAAGAATTTCATGCAGGTGATTGTGAGGGACATATCTATTGGAAGACAATAGCGGATAAGATATTGAGGGCTGGTTTTTACTAGACCACATTGTTTGATGATGCTAGAAAGTTTGTAACCTCATGCCACAAATGCCATATTTTTTAGGGAAAAATAAAACTACTGCCATTACCTTTAAAACCTATATCTACTGAAACACCATTTAAACAATGGGATCTTGATTCCATTGGTGAAATTAATCCTCCTTCCTCTACCCAACATAGATGGATCTTAACTGCCACAACTTATTTTACAAAGTGGATAGAAGCCATAACCTCAAAACAAGCGACTAATACTGTCATAATAGGTTTTCTTGAGGCCAACATTTTGTCCAAATTTAGTTGCCCCACTGTAATCATCACAGACAATGTTGCAGCCTCTAATCAAAGAGGATGATTGATTTTTGCAACAAATATCATGTAACCCTTGGTCATTCCACAATCTACTATCCCTAGGGAAATGGACTTGCAGAGTCATCCAATAAGAGCTTAATGAATATTATCAAAAAATTGTTGGAAGACAATAAAAAGACCTAGAATAATAAATTAGTGAATGCTTTGTGGGTCGACAGGCCGACCACAAAGAAATCTATTGGGTACAATCCCTATCAGCTAGTCTATGGAATGGAGGTTGTTTTCCCATCTTTGTTGGGAACTCCAGTGATGAAATTACTCCAAAAAACACAGGTTGAGCCAAATGATATTCATAGAAGGATCAACCAGATAGTTCATTTGCAACAAATCTGTGAGCAAGTGTACATCAGGTCCCAAATTGTGTAGAACAAAATCAAGAAAGCATTTGATAAGAAAACCAAGGCAGAACATTTTTATCTAGGGGATAAAGTCTTGAAATGGGACTCAAGAAGGGAAGATAAAGGGAAACATGGGAAGTTTTACTTCCTACGGAAAGGTCCTTACATTATTTATGCTTTCAGAGGTAATAATTCTTATTTTCTTAAAGAATTAGATGGTGCAAAAGTAGGAGGACTAGTAAATGGTTGAATGCTTTAGCACTATATAGATCCCAATCACTGATTTTACTAATCACTTCTACATAATATATCCTTCACCAATTTTAGTGTGGATTAGGTGGTGAATTTTGGAGTTGAACCCTGAAGAGAAGGCCCTAAGCATCAAATGTTTACTATGATAAGTATCAATAAAGCATAAATGTAAAAGGAAAAGTTGCAGAGTAAGATCACAGAAATTTAGAAGGCCATTGATCTACTAGTTCTTGACATTTCACCATGAAATGTCATCCCCAAGTGAAGCCATTTTTATGTTCCTATACCAATAGGTGTCATAACTTTTGAATGGATGAGGTTAAAATTGTATATGTACATACCTTTGCTTTCTGCAAATGTTTTCCATATTAAAAAAAAATAAAAATCTAAAGAGGGTATGTCCCAAAAGAAAAATCAAGGAACAAAAAGAATGAAAAAGGTCGAAAAAGATGAAAAATGAACACCGAGAAGAAAGAAAAGGAGCATGAAAGTGTGCAAGTCCAAATGCCGCTGCTATTTATTTTTTTGCACAATAATGATTGTGTGCAACTTGTTATTTTTGCCACAATCCATGGTAATCAAACAATTTAATCTGGTTATTCCATGCTTTGAATTTCATGCATAAAAATAGAGGATAAAATCTGACCAAACTGTTTAATCTTGGAAGATAAGTAGATAGGTAGAGTTAATAAAAGGAGCACAGTAGTTTTATATGAGCCCTTGGATGTAACAAGGATACACTTAGATAGGTTTATATTTTAAAAGAAAAGAAAAATGTTTTGATGAGGCTTTTCGAGCTTAAGCGCACCCTAATAAAGAGTAGAAAAAATGGTAGGATGTGTAGATGGGTAAGTAGTTGGATGGTGGCAGAATTATGGTTATTGATTGGATAAAATCATATCATTTACCTTCATCATCAGGTTGTGAAAAGTATGGATGACAACGGAACATTTTACAAAGTCAAATGATTAATTCCCCTTTCATTTTACCTTCAATTTTACTATTTTCTCATAAGCAATGACAAAAGTACCCAAAACCCTAAGTTAAGGGGGCTCAGAGAATTTGTATGACTTTTGGAGGGATAGGACCCTCAACCCAATAACCTATAGGGTTTAAGTACTAAAACCCCCTTACCAAAGTTCACCTCTCCACAATTCATCCATTTAATCTAAAAAATCCCTTTTCCTAATGTGAAAATTATCATTTGTCTAGGGAAAGTAATTAACCCTACATAAAACCCCTTTTTCCAACAAACCCACAAAAAGCATTTATCCTAAGTTATAATGTGGATGTATGAATATATAAATAAATGTTCAACACATTATACTTAGTGAAAAACCCCACTTTTCCCCTTTCATTTGATACTAAATTTAATATTCATTATATTTATTTAACTATCGAAAATACACCCCTTTCTTGTATATTTATTAAATCCCATATGTTAATATCCCCCCCTCGATGGTTTGAAATATAAACCTTATTATTAAATTAATTAAATGGATTAATTAATCGAATAGTGATTAATTAATAACCTCATCCACCAATCAAATTTCCCTCGACGTCATTAAGCCTCCATAATCCACAATTAATATTTCATCAGGCCCCTCCATTAACTCCCCGATCAAATCACAACCCCAACCATCATGTGATCTGATCCCTTCAGATCCAGTAGTAGAGACTCATATTGGGCTGCCTCCGAAGGCCAACCTTTACTCACCCGATGTGAGTAGTTTTACTGTTCACCTGATGTGAGCAGTTTTACTATTCACCCCACTACTATGTGGTGCCCGATGAATGGCGTCGAGCAGCCTCCCCCCAACAACCACTCATCCTGAAAAGCGGTGTGATAAATTCTACTTACCACCTCCGCTACACACCAAAATTTCTTATTATCTGATTGGTGCCAACTGTCCTTTCCTGACGTACCCGCCAATAACATTGACTTTACACATAAAACCAAAAAATTCACTGTCTTTTCATTCTTATCATGAAAAGAACATTCTAACTTCCATGCAAAGCACACAGTATATTCAAATATCAACTTGCTACCAACCGTCAACTTTCTGAAGCCGTTGAACTCTAAACTACCTTGCAGACCCGTGTGCTTCTTGCAAATAGTGCACCAGCACCATTACTCTATTCAAATAGCCTAAACCAAGTATTTACCCCATTTCCACTAAAAAACACTATTTTCTTCCAGAACCTGACCTAAATTTCTTTTAAAAACTAAGTAATTTAGTAAATTAAGCATCCTGGTAGTCTTGAAATACTCTATAATAGAAAAAATTTCCCATATTTCCCTGAAACCCTTTGCCCGTGTCCTTCAGTCCATAAGAACCAAGGATGGAAGCCCCAATTTCTTTGAACTTCATGCCCATTGTGACTCCCCACAGGGATTTAGACCGCCTCTCACTTGTAGGCAAGGATTTCCATATTAAAAATACCTCTGTCTCCAAATCCCCTTTGAAACTTTTCTACAAATAGATAGACTTGAACCAAGCAGACTTGATTGGACTTTGGGAATCAAGTTTACCGAAGTACTATTTCCACATAGTGCATGTTTGGTCCCTATAATACTAGTGATTACCCCATTACTATTGTAGTTACACCCCTTATTAATATTTTTGTGCCCCTATTGTCCCCATATTGTTATTACTGTGCCCCATAGAATCCCTCTATTGTTATTTTTGTGGATTTATATTATTATTGTTAGGTTAGCTGGGTTATATTGTGACTCCTTAGACTCCTATATATAGAAAGGAGTTTTTTTCATTTGTATCATCCAAGAATTTGTTCAATTCATGTAATGTAAAGGAGGTTGCCCCCTCGAAGAGGCTGAATTCTAAGGCGTTGATCTATCTTTTCTATCTTTTCTTGAGCTGGTTTCATAACATTTGGTTTCAGAATGAAGATTGAAGACATTCCGAAAACAAAATTTATAACTCATGAGGGTCATTATGAATTTTTGGTCATGCATTTTGGCCTTACCAATGCACCTTCAACATTTCAAGGTTTGATGAATTCAATTTTCAAACCATTCTTTAAAAAATTTGTGTTGGTATTTTTTAATGATATATTGTTGGGTCCCCATAATACTAGTGATTACCCCACTACTATTGTAGTTGTACCCCTTATTAATATTGTTGTGCCCCTGTTCTGCCATATTGTTGCTATTTTTCCCCATAGAAGCCCCCTATTGTTATTATTGTGCCCTTACATTATTATTTTTATGTAGGCTCTGATTATGTTATGACCCCTTAGACTCCTATATATAGAAAGGAGGTCTTTTCATTTGTATCATCCAAGAATTATTCATTTATGTAATGTAAAGGAGGTTTCCCCCTCGAAGAGGCTGAATTCTAAGGCATTCACGTATCTTTTCTATCTTTTCTTGACCTAGTTTCATAACATTTGGTATCAGAGCTTTGGATTCTAGGGTTTTGTTGCTCCAAACAGGTCATCGTGGAATTTTCACTATAACTTTGTTTCTGCGACATTTCGGAAGTTGAAAAAATAACCCATTGGAGAAGACATCGTGCTAAATCGTGGGTCTAAATTTCAGAGCATTTTGCACTACAATTATGGAGATATGATCTAAGGAAGTTGGTCTTGTTGCAGACTTCTGAATTACATTCCAAACAGGTGACCTCGGGAAATCGTCATAACTTTTTCTCTGAGCATTGGATTGAAATTTCATAACAAGGTGCAGAAAGAGGATGGACTGTAGTTTCTTTTATATATTTTTCAGAGCCAAAGGTTGAAACAGTGACTCGTGGAACGTCGTACAAGTTCGCTCTACTGAATTAGTCTATAATTAGGTCACTGTGGGATATTTGGCATAACTCTTCATTGGAGAATCCAATTGGTGTTAGACTGGTGGCATTGGAAAAATGACACAGAGGGCTACTGCTATTCATAATTTTAGAACTGGATGATTTGAAATTACAGAGATACATCAGAGACAATATCGAGATCCTACAAAGTGAGAAAAGGTGTGTATATTTTTTAAAATGTTTGCTTAAGCTTGGTTTGAAAATTTACTTTGAAGGAATTCAAAGGGAATAGTGAAGCATTATTATCAGTAATTGATGCCCCGAAGAAAGAAAATGGAAACAACTAGTAGGCGACCTGAAAGCTCTAGCATGACTCATGAAGAAGAGGAAGAAATGCAACATGATATATCAAATTACGAGACCAAGTGCAACAAGTGTCACTTGCACAAAAAGGAACAGAATCTAAGATGGATTGTTTAAAGAAAGGTGTAGAAGCTAAGATGAATGACGTGGAAGCTAAGATGGATGATTTGAAGATAGATTTGAAAACAGACATGGAATAATTGAAGATAAATATGAATAAGTTGCTACAAGAAAGGGTCACTAAGGGTGAAAGGGTAGTAAAGGAAACTCATGATGAGAACAAAAAGAAATGTTAATCATGATTCCATAGACTCTAATGTTGGATAGAAGACCCACCATATTCCAAAAATCGATATGAGGAAGTTTGATGGCAAGGATCCCGCAACATGGATATTACGGATGGAGCAATTTTTTGATCTCAATAAGCAAAACACACAAAAGGTACGTATAGAAACTTTATATTTGGAACCAAATCAGTTTGTATGGTATCAATGGCTTTGCTCTTGTAAACAATTTATCACTTGGGCAATTTTTACGAAAGAATTATGGCACATTATGAGGATGCAAAAAGCAACACTTTTTTTAGCCAATTGATAAGTCTCAAACAAAAGGGTTCAATAATGGAGCACATTGAGGAGTTCCAAAAATTGAACATAAGGGTAAAAGATATTCCAGAGGAGCATAGGATTGATGTGCTCATAGGGTCTTTAAAGGATAATATCCAACATGATGTTCGCCTTTGGGAACCTGATTCATTAGAGAAGGCATTCAGGTTAGCAAGAAAAATGGAAAGCAAAATTATGGCAACCAGGAAGCATACCACTCACCACTATAAAGACGGAAGTGGTGTTGCCACTAGTCTTCAACAACCTATAAGGTTGAAACCACAACAATTGGAAGAAAAAAGAGCAAAAGGGCTTTGTTACAGTTGTGATAGCAAATACACTAAAGGTCATAAGTGTGCTGAGAAGAAATTATTCTACATAGATTGTGAAGAGGAAGAAGAAAAGGAGCAAGGAATGTCAAAAGAAGAGGATATACTCCAGGAACAAAGCCTAGATGAAGAACAAATGAATCCTACCATATCTTGTAATGCATTGGTGAGAATCACCACTCCTCAAATCATCAAGATAGAAGTACAAATCAAGAAGAAAAAGGTAATACTGTTGATTGATTTAGGAAGTACTCACAATTTTATTCATTGTAAGGTAGCGAAAGAATTGAATTGCTTCTTATATCTAGCACCAGAGTGTCAAGTGATGGTTGCAAATGGAGGAACAATAAATTGCTCTGGAAAGTGCCATAATATCTAGCTATCCATGGGAGAATATGTATTGACTAGCCCAATGCTCTCCATTCCAATGGGAGTTGTTGATGTTGTATTAGGAGTCCAATGGCTAGAATCCTTGGGTACAATAGCTTTTAATTTTCAAGAACTTTTCATGAAATTTTCTATGGAAGGAAAGGAAGTTGTATTAAGAGGTATTGCAGGGAAACCTGGAAAGATAATCAGCTCTAATGGTATGACAAAGCTTCTAAAAAAGGAACAAAAAGGTGTAATTGCACAATTATGTTTGCTAGATATTTCCACATTGGAATCATCTATTTCTCCAGATCTCCAAATAGTCGTGGACAATCATTCAAAGGTATTTGAGACTCCCAATGCTCTCCCACCTATTCGTGATCATGATCATGCTATTCATCTAATTCCGTGAAGTGTTCCTCCAAACATCAGGCTGTACAAATATCCGTATCCCCAAAAGAGTGAAATTGAATGTATGGTTTTAGAAATACTAGAGGCTGGTATAATTCAACCGAGTCAAAGTTCTTTCTCTGCTCTAGTAGTATTGGTGCATAAGAAGGATGGATCATGTCGCATGTGTCCAGATTATAGGGAGCTCAGCAAGCTCACTATTAAAGATAAGTTTCCCATTCCTGTCATTGATGAATTACTGGATGAATTGCATG
>APFE030482657.1:0-16262 GCA_000404065.3 Pinus taeda
ATCTTTACATTTCTTAAGGGAGCATGGATCGTACCATATTTATGATTGTCCTATTCATTCTTTTAGCTACACAATTATGTTAGGGATTATAAGGCACAGTTGTTTGATGTTTGATCCCATGTTGGCGAAGATAGTTTTCAAATTCATTTGATGTGTATTCTTTTCCATTATCAGTGCGAATAGACCCACTATGAGATTGTGCATCATTTTCAATCCATTTATGAAAATTCTTGAATGTTTGAAAAGCATCATATTTGTTCTTCAATAAATAAACCCAACACATTCTGGTGTAGTCATCAATAAACGTCATGATATATTTATTTCCATTTGCAGAAGGAACAGGCATTGGACCACATGAATCTGAATGAATGAGTTCAAGTTTCCTGTGTGCTCTTGAATGTGAATCATGAAAAGACTGTTTGCTATGCTTTTCTAGAATGGAAGCATCACATTGCTTAAGTTTTCTAGGAATTGTAGGCAAACCAGCAACACCATTTTTCTTCAATAAGCGGAGACTGTCATAGTTCAAATTTCCAGATCTAGCATGCCATAATAAACTTAATCGAAGTGTACCTTCTTCATGATGAGAATTGTATGAGAAATGTTGTGCATGAGCAGATGTTTCTTGCAGTTTGAGAAGCCTTCCTTCTTCTATTCCCCTCATGACAAGTGAGTGGTCAGATGCTTTTGTTACTTCAAGCTTGCCATCAAACTGAATGGAGTGACCTTGCTGGCGGATGTGGACCAAGGACAACAAGTTTCTCTTGAGCTGCGGGAGATATAGAACATGGTCCAGAAGAAAGTCTGGAAGACCAGGCAGTTTAAGCCTAATTGTGCCAAGCCCTAATGGCTTGATTTTTGATTGGTCTGCAAAGTATACAGCTCCATCAACATTTTCAGTGAAATCTTCAAAAAAATCTTTTCTATGATTCATGTGACAGATTGCTCCTGAATCAAGCAACCAATCATTTTTCCAAGAAGCAAGTGAAGCATTAAACAAATATTCATTTATCCAATGTTACATTGTGCCTCAACATAGTGAGTGGATTCAGGTGCTTTACCTTTGTCTGTATCATCAGTTTTACCTTTTTGTTGGTTTCTTTTCTGCTCAATTTTGTCCCATGGTACCTTGCATGCAGAGGTATCATGTGATCCATTTCTTTTGTAGCGAATACAGTGTAGATCTGCCTTTTCTCCTTGAGAGTCTCTGCCCCCCAACTTCTGAAATCTCTTCTACCTCTTGCTCTGGAAGAATCTTGAGCAAGATTATCCTCTCTGTGTGCAAGAAGATTTGTCTTCTTTTCCAAACCCTTCACTTTTTCAAAAAACTTCTCCATTATAAAATTTGAACTATGCCCAAAAATAATTATAGTATTCGTAGCAAAACACTAACAATAATTTTCTATGACTTTCCAAAAACTGGAATCAACTGCAATCATGCAATATATGTCATGTTATCAACAAACAAGATAAGCCCTAATGCCATCATTTCATACAACTTTATCCATTCAAAACTGCGATGTAGGAATGAGTCAAGTCTTCATTTAAAATTAGAACAACAGATTGATCAGCTAAAAAGACCTTTCTAAAAAGGCGCAATCTAGTTAGTCAATACCAATGTTCTTCAAAGCAAGGAAGCATCGTTTATATGGAGCAGAGAGCGTTCAATTAACATATCAGTGCCACTCTGCCAAATCTTCCGGTATCATTGCAGAGAAAAAGAGTAGGAGATGGCTCGATGGCAATGTGGTCAACGGGTCAATGCAAAATCATTGGATGGAGGTGAAATTTGCTGTGACAACCTCTTATATATATATATAACTAATCATCGTTCAAAGGCCACGAGTTACCAATCAGGTTCAAAGGCCACAAGTTACAAATCAGGGATTATAACCACACATATCAAGACAATAACATAACCACGCATATCATGTTGTCTCAAATATTCACGCGCAGTGTTAATACCATTTATTACACCATTTCCGCATGCGTATTAACAGATCTATATGCGTTTTCATTGAAAAAAGAAACCATATGCGTATAACAGCATTCAGGTATTATAACCACAATAATATGCGTATAACAGTGTTCAAATACCAAAATGATTTCTAATGCATACTCCAGCAATCACCAGACAGGATTTGAATGTTTAGTGGTGAGGATTCCACGCTCACCGCACCAAGCGCCTTGCCCAAACTCAGAGATACAAACTGAAGACATCATCGCACAAAGAACAGACAGAGGAACGTTTCAACCTAGAGCAGCGATTCATTCAGGTGAATGCACAGTGCTTCTGAAACGTTTATGAAACCATGACCATTTGCATGTCAGGATAGCTTGGACAACGCTGGTAGTGTGAGGTAGAGCGTTTGCAATGTCAGGTGCAGGTGTGTATAAAAAGAATATGGCAGACAGGTAGACAGAGAGCGCAGGTAAGGAATATGGCAGACGGACAGAGGAGTTACAAGAAGCATGAGCTAAAAGAGGAGCTGGCTCTGATACCATGTCAGGCCACAGAGTAACTCCATTAGGCAGAAAACTGATTCGTGTCTTCATTCAATCAGGTAGGTCTGTTATCTATATGAGGGAGATACTGTTAAGTTCATCTCCCCATGACTGTTCACATTTCTCATTTATTTTTTTACATATATTTACCAAATCACAAGGATTAGGTGTCAACAAAATCCAAGTTACAATTGTTAAACTTCAAAATTTTAGGTGTCTTAGACAATTTTTATAATCCATTTCCACTATCAAAAACACAATTCAAACAATGGCTCTACACTATTTTTTGAATTTTTTTGCCTAGATTCTAGCCACTTTTAGCGCAATTTCTCCGCCTCGTTAGACTACTCATAACATATTGGATAATTGGTTGAAATTCAATTACTTTCAGGGTAAACCAAAATTTGTAATATTAACTTTATAAAAAAATAACAATCTATTTTTTTAATCAAATTAATGGGTGAAACAGATTTGATGTATTATCAGCCCCACTCGAAGCAAGTTTACCGCGCTTTCTCTTGTAATTTGGTTTCATTTCAGCCAAGGCTGTAAATCTCTTTCCACCTGCCACACTTGTACTCCGTGTACAAAAAGACACCGTGACTTGACGCACAAGAGACGGCGTCATCCAACGTGAATAGCACTCCTCGCGGCGACTGGGTTTACCCTTCATCGAATCCATTTATCAGTATATCCACAGAAAATCTATTTACTGACCCAAACTCATTTTCCGTTTTTTTTAATAATAAATCTAAAATATTTGCATAACCTTGTCCGAGAATATCGAGTGTTCCAATCCCACGAACCAGTAAGCAAAGAGGGAGCGCTAAAAAATCCTCACGGTTGTTAAAATATACCAAAGGTTTACTTCCCTTCAGGACTCAGATGGTCTGCAAAAATAAATCTTCCAACAATTCTCCAGATATTTAAAAAAATATAAAAAAAATTAAACAAAAAAAGATACAAATTTTCTTCTTTCCAAATATTTATAATTTTTTATTCTTTATAAAAAATACAAAATCTAAATAGAAATATATGTAAAATGAGGAAAAATTTTGTAAGATAAATAATCACATGAGAATTATCGGGCATTCCGGAATTTGTTAGTTACAAAATAAAGAATATTTTAATTTTTTTTATTAAAATAAATGTATCCATAGAAAAAAATAATAAATTTTTAAAAATTTTTTTCCTTACTATAGGAACTTTCTAAAAGAAAAAATTACTGAAAAAAATAAGTTATATTCAAAATTCAAAAAATAATATAATAATATATTTTTTATATTTTTTAAAATAAAGACTATGCCAAATTGTTTTGAAAAGTATCTAGAATATTGACTTTATATATCTAATGCATTAAATAATGCTCCTAATAAAATAAATTTTCAATGAAAACAACCCATGTGTATAAGAATTTTCAAATGTTTTGGAAACATTGATCTTATATAAAAATATTAGAATAATAAAATGTTTTAAAAATTATTATATATAGGAAATTATATTACATATACAGAGTAAGTGTTACATAGTAGCTAGGGTAGCTAGTCATGCCTTTTAGTTTAAATATAGCTAAATTGAAATAAAAACAAGAAAGACATAAATGTTTCATCAAGTGTATTAGTTTTTATTTTATTTTATCTCTCTTTCATCAGTGATGATAACACTTAACTCATGCATATGGAAAAATACTTTTAATGCTAGTGGAAATACACATCCCATCATCAATCTCGAAATGAATGTAAAATTGACTCATGCATATGGAAAAATACTTTGAATGCCAATAGAAATACACATCCCATCATCAATCTCGAAATGAATGTAAAATTGAGATATAACATGAGCTTCAATATAATGAATACTCTCTGCAATTGTTATTGTTATATATATGTAACCCATGTACCAAGGGCTTGAATTGATATAATACTTTGAAAGTATATTTCATATTCTCTTTATTGCATCAATTAGTTAATGGATTTTAGATACCACTATCTTTTATAGAAATGGTTATAGTTAGAGATCTTCCATTTATCATAAGGAACTTACTGGCTTTTAAAGCATGCTATTATAAATTCTCATTATCTAGAATTTCTCATCTTACAAAATATTTTATTCTATTTAATATTTTTTTTCTTATATATAGCATGTTTACCTTGTATAGATTAATCCATACATCTCCATGAACACTTCCCCTTATTGTTAAATATTAAAAAGTTAATTAACATTTTGGAAGTTCAATTTTATATTTATTTTTAATCTTATTTTAAAATCGTATCTTAATTTATCCTTATTTTTTTAATCATGTTTTTCCTAATTTGATATTAAAACAATATGACAATGACAAATGAGATCTGTTTTTTTTTTAAAAGTATGTCATTTTCTACGATTTTATTTTCATGTTTAAAAATTATCATAAATATTTCAACATCAATATAATTTTGTTAATTCTTCCAAATGTATTAAAAATATTTTACTTTTGTTGATTGCCTAAAAAGTATTCAAAAAATTTCGTTAACATCATAGTTTTGTTGATTTAAAAAATTAAGAATGTGAGTAGCATGACACATATTTTAAAATCTAGATTTAATTTTAATTCTAGGTTGGATATTATAAGAGAAAATATTTTTTCTCTTTTATTTTTTTAGATTCACAAAGGTGAAAAAGATATTTATCTGAATATGTTTTGGGAATTAATTCATATTTTAACATGTTTAATTTCCTCTTCACACTAATTAAAACAAGGAGTTACTTTTGAGTTTAGAAATTTGGGTTAATCTCATCATTATAATATCTTAGTTTTATTCTTCCTCATAACTCTTCATCCCTGCACAACTTTTCATTAAATATTATGTTATTTTAACTTGAGAAAAAAGTGACTTTGAATAAAGTGAAAAATAATTTTAAAAAACCTATGACTTTCATAGTGTGTATCCATATGTATATTATACATAATCCTATACATAATTTTAATAAGAAAAAAACACTTATCTATTTTAATTAATAAAACTAAGGTTTTTTAAATAAAAATTTTTAAATATTTAATAAAAAATTATTATATTTTTTCCCAACCTAATCCGCTTAAATAGTAATTTACAACAAATTCCTAAAATTTTTTATTATAAATTTATTTTATTAAATTAAAAAATATATAATTTTAACAAAAATTTGTAAATAAGCTTTGGTAATAAAGAAATTATAATTTTATACATTTTTTTATTAATTAAAATAAATTTAAAGTGGTAACTTATTCAGATAAATAACTACAATCTTTTAATTGGTAATTCTTAATTTTAGTTTTTGTTGTTTTAATTTTTATATTTTAGTTTTTGGAAAGAGCTAATATTTAATGTAATTAATCATTATTTATAAGTGAGATAGGGATATAGGGATACTTTAAGTCTTATGAAATATTACGAATTTTAAATAATTGAAGTAATTTGTAAAGATGATGCTAAGATTAAAGGTTATTTGGAACAAAATTTCTATTATAAACTTGAACATTGATACTATTTGTTTTTATGGTCAAGATAAGAGATATTTTGGGAACAAAACTCCCATTATAACCTTGGGATATTGATACTATTTGTTTTAAGTAGAATTCTACCTCGATAACAAACCCACAACTAATAATCTTCTGAACTTTAGTTTTGTTTTGTTTTTTTGTTTTTTTGTTTTTTTTGCTTTTGGTTGAAGTAGTTCTATTAAATGCAAGGAGAAAATAACAATAAGTCTGAGATAATTTTCATTATTTTATTAATGGATTTTTTTTTTGAAAATTTATAGTATATTAAAATTGTAACTAAAATTAAATAATGGGGAAAACACAAAATTAAATTAGTGATCACCATTAACATTAATAACCTAGTGTGATTGTTGTAAAATTTCCTCTCCATCCATCCACAATCTTCCATTCACATGCATGGATGGTGTTGGTGAGGAAAACCTTGAATTCTATGAAACATTTATCAATTGCAATATTTTTTTTAATGTCTTTTACTTTAATCATTTATATAGTACAAATTAATAATAGAAATAACAAATTTAGCAATAACATATATTTTAATTTAACTATATTTAAACTAAGTTAGAATTTTTAGAAGGCATCTTTACTTTTTGTTGAAAAAAATATAAATTTTGCATAAAAATTTTGTGCAAACAATAGTTTAAAACGAACAAATATGATATTAAAGTTTATAAAAAAACCATCCATTATCCTTCGGTAGTTAGAGATAATGCAATCATGAATTATCTAGTTATTTTAATTGTAATTTTTGTTAATGGAAAGTGATATGTTTTTATTGTTTTTTATCCTAATTAAACTATATTTAGAATAAGTAAAGATAGCTACTTTGTATTCTTTATTCAAAGCCGCAGGAAAAACTAGCTATACGACCTTGTTAATAATTCATATACAATAAATTATTATTGTAATTATTATTTTATAGTTTATAATTGCAAAATTTATAAACAATAAATTAAGAAATATAAATTAATTGTATTTATAATATAAATTAAAATAAATATTTAATATTAATAAGGATTATCAATATTTGTTATATGCTTAATTGAATATATTAATTAAAAATAATATTAATATATTTAAATTACGTCAAGCTATTGATTTAATATATTGTTTTGAAATATTACATTTAAAGTGAACCATTAATTATGAAATACTAATTATTTATATATATATATATATATAATATATTTATATATATATATTATATATATAATATGTATTTGGATTCATATGAATTATGATTTCATTATGTATATGTTATTTATTGTAATATAATAACAATAATATCTATTTTTAAGGTCACAGCTAAATCAGACACCAAATTGGTGTATGAGACTCCTTTGTTTGTGGGACAAGGGATCTACCTCCGTGCTTTGTTTGTGGGACAAGGGATCCACCTCTATGCTTTGTTTGTGGGGCAAGGGATCCACCTCCGTGCAACGATTTCACTGCTAAGTCTACAAAGGTATACATACTCTACCCCCTCTAGTTTTGAACCTGTGACCTCTTAGGAAGAAACACATGCTCTTAACCATTAGGCCCACTCAAATATTTATCTGTCTAGATTTATCTTAATTTTGGATCTATCGAGAGGGAATAAATATCTCAAGGTCCAAACCGCTTTTTTGAGTGCAAAATTTGAGGAAATGTTTTCACCTTGAGAGACTTGATCACTCTGGATACTTGATAGATCTGGGGTTAAGAGGGATCTAGGTTGGTTTCATTTGTGCATGGTCACACAAACTTTGTTGAACATCTAACTATTCTTATCAATTTAAATATGCTAAATATGTGTAATATCAATCTCATCATTTTAATTATAAATTTACTCTATTACTTTAGTTTGTTGAAATGATAAAGACCCTTAATAACTTGAATGATGAAAAATGATAAAAATAAATAAAAATTGAATGAAAAGTGACATTTTAAGACTATTGAATGATAGAAAACATGAATAATAAGAATGTAGTTAATTACAAATAATCTTCATTGGAATTAATGTCAAACTATCTTCTTTTACTGTTCTTATTGTGGCACCTGTTAGTTTTTTCATATTTTTGTATTGATAATATGAAAAGGGTAGTTGAAATCATAGACTGTTCAAATATCTCAAGAAGCAAACATTCTAGGTAAGTGAACATTTCATTTAAGATGAAAATCCAAGTATTTTTATTATGGTTGAATTTGTATAAGACAAAATAAATGTACATCGTCAACAATTTTTTTGTGCTTGGATTGAAATCAATGCACACTATTAACATAGTTACTTTGACATTAATGTACATCATATAACTAGTTACATCAAATCATAAATCAAATCTACATTGAAATCAATGCATTTAGTACAAGTAATCAAATAGGATTAGAAATGAACATCTACATTGTAATCAAGACATCTAGTCTAAGAAATCAAATAGGATTAGAAATCAACATCTACATTGAAATCAATGCATCTAATGCAAGTAATCAAATAGGATTAGGAATCATCTACACTGAAATCATCGCATCGAGTGCAAGCAATCAAATAAGTTATAAATCAACAACTACATTGAAATCAATTCATCGAGTGCAATCAGTCAAATAGGATTATAAATTGACATCTACACCGAAATCAATCCATCTATGTTAGTGAAAAACCAAAATATTCATGGATTTCTCAATCCAACTTCTTTTACTTTTTGTAACATCCTTACTTCTTCTTCCTCAATAGTTCATAATGTTCAATATTATATAATATTATATAATATCTATTTTGTCTCTATGTACTCTTTGTTCTTCCTCTTTCTCCTCTCCCATCTCTCTCTCCCCTACCTCCCCCCGCCCTCTACCTCCCTCTTCTTTCCTCACTCTCCCTCTCCCATCTATATCTTTATCTCCATATATATCTCCTTCTTTGTCTCTATATCTCACCCCTCCAAACAAAACTACTATTTATCTCCATCCCTACCTATCTTTGTTTCTCTATTCTTCCCTTGACTCCCCCCTCTCCTTCTATATCTCTATCTCCCTTTTACTCTCCTTCTTTGTCTCTATATCTCACCCCCAAAACATACACACTCGCCCTCTATATCTATCTATATTTTTCTCCCTCCCTCTCTCTCTCCATGTCCTCTTTCTCAAATTCACTCTCTTCCCTCTTGCTCTCCTCTCTCCCCCACTCTCTCTCCATATCTCCCTTTTCACTCCCTCTATTTCTCCACCTTTCTATAATTTTTAAATTATCTTAGAAAATATTCGCAGTGGGAATATTGATTGCATTAGTTGGGAAACATCATGCACATGAATATCAATAATCATTTGTAGATTTCTTGAATAGGTTGACAAAACTATTGAAATAAGTGTTGAATGTGCAAAGGAGTGCTTAGCCTCTTGTTCAAAGAAATTCAGTTATGAATCCTTAGTACTTGGCATATATTATTGGTGAACCAATTCCTTTGAAGATAGCATGAATATCTTTTACCAAATTTACAATTCAATTTTTACATTTGAATCAATGCTAAGGAAAAAATATTATGGGTTGCAACATATGATCATTTCCAACGATGCTCTTTAAATTACTCATGGTCCTATTTTTTGTTGGGTTATTTCGTGAGTACACATTTTTTTTCTTTGTTAGAAAACTCATTGATGATCTTATGCTTAGTGGTTTCATAGGGATAGAAAACACATTGTCATATATCTTGTGATAACTATATAGTTTTTTAGTTCGGTTTTTGAAAATATTTTTAGAATTGAAACCATAGAAGAAAATATTTACTAGCAGATCTTACCATGAAGGTGTCAAATAACCTAGAAAAAAAATTAACGATAGGCAGTGCAACATTCATTGTACTTACTCTGATTGGTAGATATTCATTTCAAAATTAGGTTGCATTTACTTTAAAAGTTTCAAGTTATGTAATAACTAGAGGGTAGGAATTATTTATTACTAAAGAGTTGATTGAGTAGAGAATGGGTGATCCTTGTATTTGATAATTACTAGAATTGTACATCTGAAAAAGATAGATCTGTCATGAATTTTAGGTTTTGGATCAACTAGTTACACATCAAAATTGAAGTCCTTATTAAATGATCTACTCTTAGAATGCTTCTCAACAACATCTTAAAATCCATATTTAGGTCAAGTTCAACACTTGAAGCAGTTGGTACTATGAGAGAGAGTCTTAAGTGACCAATTATTGCAAGAAATATTTTTTTGTACAAGATTGATAGGGCTTTGGATGAATACAACTCTATTATGTATCACGATTATAGAAATCATAGGTAGGATTTCCCATGTGCATGGTATGGTTGATGAAAATGAACATTACTGGGATAATGGATGCCTTCAACTTTAATATTAACTACAATAATATGTTGAAAAAAGAAATGTTATATATGGAAAGCATGAATAAATAAAGGGCCTTCACCAAGGAAGGAATACCATACCATGTGCATTCACACTGGGGGATTTATATTGAGTAAAAAATGACATAATATGTTGGGGGATATACAAGGGATAAAGAGTTTTTATATTGGCAGGTATAGAAAATGGAGCCCAAATTTAATGAAAAAATATAAAAGGGTATAAAAATGTTAATGGAGAAATGGATACCTACAATATCTAGTGAAATTAGGGGTTTTTTAAATTCGAAAAATAAATTTGGTTTGTATTGGTAGAGGGTTAAATAATGTGATTTTTATATATATTTTCCAATACATAGTCAAAATAAGGGTATTGATTAATATGCCACGAACACATGTGATATGTGAGAGGTTCGTTGAGTGAAGCCCCCATGGAGTAAATATTGTAGGTTATCCTTATAAATATCCCAAGGCTATTGCTTCTTTATGGTGGTTTGTTTATGATTGGAGATATAGGTAACTATGATTACATATGGATTTTCGAGCCTATTTTCTCCTTCAAATTGATTTGCAAATCATATAAATGAGTTCTTGATTTCATATGTATTTCGTACACCTTCATAGACTTGTGATCAAATGCCATCTACTTGAAGACTTCATTGTTACCTTTCTCATCATCATGAAGTAAAAAGGAAATTGATAATGAAATTCCATAGGCATGGGCCCTTTATGTAACTAAATGGATGATACATTTGAAGGGGAAACAATCCATATAGTGTAGTATATAATGGACATTATTTCAAGATGTTCTTAGTTACAGTTGCCATAACCATCCTGACATAATTCTTAGTTGAAGCCAAATTTTAATGTTTGAAGTTGGAAAATATTTGATAACAATGACAACTATTTGGATGTGCTACTCTATGAGAACCCTTTCCTTTGACAAAATTTGCATGAGGAAATGCAAAATTTCGAGTTGGGGGAGATGTTGGGTTGTTGTTGTGCCATACCTTTATTTCTCAAACTATCCCTTTTCACTTTATAATGTTCAACCATTGTCATAATATTTAACCATTTTTCTCTAGAAACACACCAAAATTCCCTCATACATGCTTATGTAGACTATCATAGTTTTTTATTTTATTTTAATGAATTATGAACAATTATGCTTGGTTTTACTAACTGCAATTTACCACTTCTTCTTGAAGTTAGTTTGGGTAGCCATCTTTGTGATCAAGGTATCAATAAAATTCGAGAAGAAAATCAAGCACATGGGTTTTGTTTCTAAGTCCCCAATATGAATTCACATTTATCAAAATAAAACAAGGTCACATGTTTGAAACTCGAGCACTTAATGAAGCTCTTGGCTAAATATTATTGTTAGTTTCTAGAAAGTGATTTTGCAGCACAATTTCTAAGAAACTAATGATGGATATCAAAAAATTAAAGCATGAGTCTTTTTCATGATGAGCCCATTATAGCTTCATGCATATGATTTTCACAATTATTTAAACCATATTTTCTCAAATTTTAGTTGAAGTCAATTTTGATATTTGTGAGAAAATGAATCTATATGATCTATTTAAACAATAAAATTAGTTGTAACCAAAACCTTCAAGGTAGCTAAGTATTGTTGTATGGAAAATTTTTGACATTAATACAAAGCTTGTTTATTGTTCATCATTTTATGTGGTGTGTTATAACTTTGTAAATGATTTTTGACTTGTGGCTATAGCAACTTAAGTTTACTAGTTTTATTTC
The DNA here is from genome assembly GCA_000404065.3 of Pinus taeda. Classification (NCBI taxonomy): domain Eukaryota; kingdom Viridiplantae; phylum Streptophyta; class Pinopsida; order Pinales; family Pinaceae; genus Pinus; species Pinus taeda. The sequence goes on from APFE030482657.1 coordinate 12,131, forward strand.
GCACATGCAACTAGCTAGGAAGGCCCTCATGTTAGATGAGCGTGATGTATTTTTATTTTATCTTATTTAGTTATAAATAATTTGATTTTAAGAACAATTAAGTTCTTTCAATTTTGGTTTGAATGGTTTACAGTTTAGCGTGTTTCCCAATTATTTAATTTGCTTATAGTTTTCTTTGATAATAGATTGCTTTCAGTTTGGTTTGCTTAGAATTTTCTTATAATTTGGTTTATTTATAGTTTGAGTGCTTACAATTTGGTTTACTTATAGTTTGAATGTCAACATGGTATAGTATATTCATATGAACCATGCAATTGAATAGAGATATGTTCATATTCGATTGCAGAACATTAAATTTTGTAATTGATTTATGAAAACACTTTACATGGTTATGCAACTTCACAAATTTTTAGGACTATGAATATGTTGAATTAGTTAAATTGTAATTACTTTTGACAGATAAGATTTTTCTTTCATATTGTAATTTAACAGAAAATTTTAAAAACTAAACCTTGCATATACTATGCATTAAACTTTAGAAGTTTCCCAACTCAGATTGATTATTTAAATGTAACGAAATTCTACTACAATTGAATTGGTCAGAACGTGCTTTGGAAAACTTCGCTGATGCACTAATTTCATGCTTTGAAAGACTTAGTATTCAGTTTACTTGACTCCAAACTTTTTGACCTTCGTTTTTGGGTAATATTGAATATGCACCCTTTTTTGTTTTACATCAATAACTTCTTTGTAACTTTGACTTTTACTATAACTTCAATTTCCTCAAATCTTTTAAGACTAACTTTAATTCATACACTTTGAATGATCTTAATTAATGTGACATGGATTTTAGATTCACAATTTAACTAGATGGACTCCTTAGTTTCTATTTCTATTATAATTTGCAAGAAAGCCACCAATTGAGTTAACCTTCGCATACTTCATTTCTCACCTTACTTTACATGGATTTTATCAAATGATGACTTTTTCAAGACTTTTATTCTCCATGATGACCTCTTATTGAATCAAACAATATTTTTATTTGGTAAGAGAACGTGGCAATAATAACACCTAAGCTTAAGATAACCAAAGTATTTCCCAAATTTCACCCATTTAGGCATATACCTTCAAATTTGGTAACTTTTATTTTTCCACCTGGTTTTGCACTTGATCCTCCTCTAAAGATGAGACTATGTCATTATCTATTTGATTGTTTTGAACCAACACATAGCCCTATGCATTAATCTCAGTTTTTCAACCCAAACCTTTGTTTCCATTGCCTCAAGTTTCCTCCTCAACTTCATAAGACATTATTGCCATTCATAAGGCACTTATGGCAATAAGGATGCTTCTCAAATATGAAAAATAGTTCATGTTCATCCATGTAGTCTTCTGAGGAAAATTGAATTGTATGGGAGTTGTTAGGTAGCACTACTTGAAATTGGAATTTGAAAAACTTTTCTCACAATGGAAATCCTACTTGTAATTTGGCTTCTTACAATTAGAAGGTGTTACTACCAATGGTTGTACACAATACTCAAGAAAACAAACCAACATAGATCATGCCATGACCCGTCTCTATAACACGACACCATCCTTTTCATGCCGCCATGCTAGTGGTGACTTAATTTCCACTTGTGGGAGGGGTGTGGTACTGACCAACCAATTATCTTTCTTAGTACTATGGTTCTCAGACTATGCCTAACCTTCACACTTAACAAATTTTCTTCTAAGTGTTATGTAGCAGAATTTACTTCAATTATATTTAAACATTTAGTTTCTAATGAAACAGAAATAAACTACATCAATAAACAATGTACACACATAAAATGGGATGGGAAACCCCTGAATCAATATTCCCAACTCTTAAATCAATTCTTCCATTATATTTTACAAAATTACAACTATTTTACAGTCTTGTGCAACCCGTGCATGTTCTACTTGAACAATGCCTTTGTGAAACCCTACCCATGGCCCATGTTCCCTCTAACACTACTCGGGGCCCATCGGTTTAGTTCACAATGATCGACGGTCTCATTCATCCCCTAGTAGCCTATGGCCCAACCTCCACATTGTGGTCATGTAGCGCCACACCCAGCTCTACCTACAAAACTCAAGCCATCTTCGTGCCATTTTTCCCACATTGACTTGTCTACACTGTGGTTGATCTAGACTCTCCTACTATCTCATGTTCTACCATGTTAGGTCCCTATAATACTAGTGATTACTCCATTACTATTGTAGTTGTATCCCTTATTAATATTTTTGTGCCCCTATTGTCCCCATATTTTCATTACTGTGCCCCATAGAATCCCTCTATTGTTATTTTTGTGGCTTTATATTATTATTGTTAGGTCGGTTGGGTTATATTGTGACTCCTCAAACTCCTATATATAGAAAGGAGGTTTTGTCATTTGAATGATCCAAGAATTGTTCATTTCTGTAATGTAAAGGAGGTTGCCCCCTCGAAGAAGCTGAATTCTACAGTGTTGATCTCTCGTTTCTATCTTTTTGTGAGCTGGTTTCATAACATTTGGTATCGAAGCTTTGGGTTCTAGGGTTTTGTTGCTCCAAATAGGTTATCATGGCATTTTCACTATAACGTTTTTTCTACGACGTTGCAAAAGTGAAAGAAAAACCATTTGAGACAAAATCGAACTAAACCTTGGGTCCAAATTTCAGAGATTTTTGCACTATATTTGTGGAGATATGATCTAAGGTAATTGGTCTTTTTGCAGACTCCTGAATTACATTCCAAATAGGTGACCTTGGGAAAATCGTCATAACTTTCTCTGTGAGCATCAGATTGAAATTTTGTAAGAAGGTACAGAAATAGGACGGACTGTAGTTTCTTGTATATATTATTCAGTGCCAAAGGTTGAAACAGTGACATGTGGTGCTTCATAGAAGTTCGCTCTTCTAGAGAGGTATATAATCAGGTCATCTTGGGAGATTGTGCATAACTCTTTCTTGGAGAATCCAATTTGGATCAGACTAGTGGCGATGGAAAGAGGATGCAGAGGGCTACTACAGATCACAATTTCAGAACTGGATGATCTGAAATTACAGAGATACATCAGATTCAATATCAAGCTCCTGTAAAGTGAAAAAAGGTGTGTAAGTGTTTTAAATTTTTGAATAACCTTGGTTTGAAAAATTAATTGGAAGGAATTCAAAGGGCATAGTAAAGCATTATTATCGATAATTAATGCACCGAGGAAATAAAATGCAAACACCTAGTAAGAAACCTAAAAGCTCTAGCATGAATCATGAAGAAGAGGAAGAAATGGAACATGATATATCAAAATTACGAGACCAAGTGCAACAACTGTCACATGCACAAAATGTAACAGAATCTAAGATGAAAGATGTAGAAGCTAAGATGGATGGTTTAAAGAAAGGTGTAGAGGCTAAGATGGATTGTTTAAAGAAAGGCGTAGAAGCTAAGATGGATGGCATGGAAGCCAAGATGAATGGCATGGACACTAAAATGGATGGTATGGATGATAAAATGGAAGAATTGAAGATAAATTTGAATAAGTTGCTACAAGAAATGGTCACTAATGGTGAAAGGGTAGTAATGGAAACTCATAATGAGAACAAAAGAAATGTTAATCATGATTCCATAGACTCTAATGTTGGATCGAAGACCCAGCATGTTCCAAAAATCAATATGAGGAAGTTTGATGACAAGGATCCCGCAACATGAATATCACAGATGGAGTAATTTTTTGATCTCAATAATGTGCAAAACACACAAAAGGTATGTATTTCAACTTTATATTTGGAACCAAATCAGTTTGTATGGTATCAATGGCTTTGCTCTCGTAAACAAATTATCACTAGGGCAATTTTTACGGAAGAACTGACAGCACATTATGAGGATACAAAAAGCAACACTTTTTTTAGCCAATTGATAAGTCTTAAACAAAAGGATTCAATATTGGAGCATATTGAGGAGTTCCAAAAATTGAACATAAAGGTAATAAATTTTCCAAAGGAGCATAGGATTGATGTGTTCATAGGGACTTTAAAGGATAATATCCAACATGATGTTTGCCTTTGGGAACCTGATTCATTAGAGAAGGCATTCAGGTTAGCAAGAAAAATGGAAAGCAAAATTATGGAAACC
>APFE030482658.1:2350-20347 GCA_000404065.3 Pinus taeda
GAGTACACATCCGGAACAAACACCATCTCTGCAAGATACCCTAGGAAGACCTGTCACCATATTTTCTTTACATAGATGCTGAAGGGAGCGATAGTTTAAGTGACCAAATCGCTCATGCCAAAGTTTGCTCACTTCATCATTATGAGCAACAAATACTGAGGGAAGATTTGATGACCCAAAGATGTGAAACTTATACAACCTTGTGGAATCATCAGCAATACCAGTAGCTAGAATCTGTTTAGGATCTCTTAGATCCTTGATTACAACATCATGAGGTGAAAATTCAACAATTTTACCTTCACCTGAATGAGTTATGTGATATACAGATAGAAGGTTGCTGGATAAGGTTGGAACACATAATACATCATTAAACTGACCATTGTCTAGATGAACAGTTCCAGTCCCTACACATTAAGAGATCTATCATCACCAACATATATATTTTTGGTGTTACAATCATGTAAAGAAGAAAACATGGCTTTTTTTTGGCCATGTGATAAGAGGCTCCAGAATCAATGAGCCGCTCATGAGAATGAGAAGAAGAAGATACATTTAATGCATAACCAGACTGAGATGATTGACAACGACATGCAGAAAGTGCCATTCCTGAAGATGAAGTTGAAGTTGAAGTAGAAGAATGCTCCACATGGATGTTATGTTTCTTCATTGCGGCTTCCATCTTCTTAAAGCATTTAGATTCTAAGTGGCCATCTCGATTACAAAAGTTACAATGTCTATCAGTCTTCTTCCATTTGTTTTTATTGGTCTTATCATTTTGTTGAAATGATCTTTCATTTTGAGACTGAGTTTGCTTTGGACCCTTGTTTGGTTTAGGACCATTCTTTTTAGGATATGACTTCTTAGGATTCTTTAAATTTGGTTGCTGCTGGGTGGCTAACGCTTTCTTGGAAGAGTTTCCAAGATTAAGAAGACCAAGGTGTAAGAGTTTTTCTTGTTCTCTTATTAAAGAATCACAAAAAGAGTCAAAGGAAGCGGCCTTGTAGTCTTTTCCTTGACAAATGAAAGCTTCCCTTGTAGAATGGAAGGTGGAAACAAATACAGAGTAGGCTGGTCCCAACTTAGTAAGGATGGAAGAAATAAGGTTACTATCTTCTTTCTTAATCTTAACACCTTCCAAAAGATATCTAAGGGTCTTGAATTTGGACAAGAAATCTTCAATGCAAGAAAAATTATTAGGATCCAATGTAAGCAACTCATTTTCAAGTTAATGGGCTCTAATTTCATTTTTAATCCCAAAAACTTTAGTGATTTGTTCCAATGCTTCATGAGGAGTATCAAGTTCTGCAATATGGAATCTAAGATCAGAAGAAATAGACACCCCTATCAAACCACGTGCTTGATCTTGTCTATTTTCCCATTTTGCAACCTTGTCTTCATCTTTTGGTTTCTTCTCTTGGCCCGTGGCTATTCTGTACAGACCTTTACTTCTAAGTAAATCTTCCATGTAGGATGCCCATTGGAAGTAGTTAGTACTGTCAAGAATGACTTCGCATGGACTTTCCATTTAAAAAAAACTGAAGCTAAAGATGATGAAAGTAAGTGTTCCAATGGATAGATCTCGAAAAATTAGTCTGTTTTAAAAAAAACGGCTCTAAAAAAGGCTTCCGGATGAAGAAGTTATGGCTTTTTGAAAAACAATTGTTGAAGTTGCCGGCAAAGTGCGCGAATGTGCGGGAATGAAAAAAACGCCCCCACAAAATGGAGATTTGAACCAAGACCTCTACTCTCTTAAAATAGCTTTGAACCAATTGATCTATACAAAAAATTTGAGAGAGAGAGAGAGAGAGAGAGAGAGAGAGAGTTGAGAAACCTCTTTTTCCCTCCAAAACACAAAACACAAAACCCAACACGGAAATGCAAAGAAAAACGAACCTTATGAATCGAAGTTAGCTTTACCCAAAAAACTAAATATTTAAAAAAAATTGAACCTTGTGGCTCAAGGTTAGCTTTAGCCGAAAAACTAAATATTTTTCTCAATGTTTCTGATTTTCCGAGATCACAATAAGGTGCAGAGAAAAGAGCATACACATGAGAAAAAATCTTTCCTTTCTGTTTCTGATTTGCCCAGATCGCATAGAGTCGCAGGGAAAAGAGCATACGCAGAAATGAAAGGTATAGATCCGGTTAAAAAAAAGCTAAATAAACTGAAACCGAAATAAGCAGAGAGAAAATAACAGTAAACTGCAAATAAAGACTGTATACCTGCAGATCTTAAAAATGACGCAGATAGGGCTACCGGAAACCTTTTCGCGTGAAACGAAAGGGGTTCCTCACTGGAACAGATGCTCCGAACACAACAGAGCAGTCCTCTCGCCCCGAAAGCAGTCAGAAACAGTAGATCTAGGAAACGACAGCCGCATGCAGTTCTACCGGCTTCAGATTTGGATCACCAACGGACGCGGCCCTCAAATAGCTCTGATACCATGTCGGAATTTACAGGGTAAGTTCCTCAGACAGAACACCAAAAGGACACCGCTCACAAAATAGATCACAGATCAATACACCAGTATTTTGACGTGGTTAAAACCCTCAGAGAGGAAAACAGTCCACGGCATGCGCCAACGTGGCTACTACAGCCAATTTATTAATAAAAGAATGAAAATTTACATAAGCTTCTCTCATGCACGGTGAACCTACAAATGACCCTCCATGCGCTTTAAATAGAATTCATGGACCAATCGGGTGTCAAGCCACAGATCAAGAGTCGGTAATACCAAGGCGAGAATGAACCGTCGGATCACTACATATCGTGACCGTCAGATTGTAAGTTACAAAATGTACAACGGTAAAGAAACACACTTTACCTAACTCTATACCTAACTCTATACTAGACCAAGTTGAACTTAACTATTTCCTATGTGTCGGAATATCCTAACAATATTTAACATTATCGTCAAAAGTTATTGGAATTTTAAGGTATTTTAGAGTCATGATATTTTTTTAATGCCACTACTAAAAAATGTTGGAATTTTAACCAAAAAAAAGTGTTGATGCAGCGTCAATACCTTTCGATTTTGGGATGTTTTTTCATGTTTGTTGCAAGAAAATTTTAGTTTTTAATGCCATTCTTTAAAAAAATAATAATAATAATAACCCACAAACACAAAAAAGGGTGTTGATGCAACATCAACACTTTTCATTTTTAGGGTGTTTTTTCATGTTTATTGCATAAAAGTTTGGTTTTTAATGTCGTTTCTAAAAAAAATGGAATTTTAACTCCAAAAAAAAATGTTGATGTAGCATTAACACTTTTTGTTTTCGCAGTGTTTTTTGTTTTCTTTCACAAAAATAAGGGGTTTTTTAGGAATCACAATTGTCATTAGACCAAAACCTACAGGTGTTAGTTCACGATTGCATCACCGGAGATAAGGATCCATGAGAGACAGTTAGTCCATGTCACGAAACACACTAAGAGTGGCGATTTATCTAATATCTAGCAATCTTCCACCCCTTCCCCCCTCCCCCACCCCACCCACCCCCCCCCCCCCACGAAGCACTAGCCGAGTGTGTATCTAACTTCTGACCTGCGCTCTGATACCACTTGTTCAAAATCATGATTGTTGTTAGACCAAAACCTTTAAGTTTTAGTTAACAATCGCATCACTAGAGATAAGGATCCATGCGAGGTGGTTAGTCCATTTCGTGAAACACATGGGGAGCGTTGGTTTATGTAATGTCCAACATTTTTTGGCTAGAGTTCGCATTTTGAGGTTACAGCTCTCATTAAGTTGGTAACTTTGTTATGCTCCAAACCAGTATGCTTAGTGTGAGCATGACAAGGTAACAAGTCAATATGTTTGTGATTAATATAACTAACAATGATGTTTGTGTGACAACACATAACAAGACCCAATTGTAGTAAGAAATAAAAGGACGAACAACAATATGGTACAACACAGCAATACAACACAACATGGACCAAGTCCACCATGAGTAGAATAAGAACCTTTGGCAGCTTGAAAGTTGATTTGAAGAGTTGCAAGACAAATAATGAAAGGCTCATTAGAAAATAAGAATAGCAAGCAAGACTAAACAAAATGTTGCTAAAAAACTTGTTATACATGCAAGGATTGTTGCAATAGGCATCAACATTTGGAGATGTAGAAGAATATCATGTTGGAAAGGCTAGAAAGGATCCTCATAAGGCTCGAGAGAAAAGAAAATCATTGACGTGTTGGAACTGTAGAGAGGAACACCTGAGAAGAAACTGCGCAAAGAAACAACAAAGGAAGAAAATTTCATGTAAACTCTAGGCACCTGAACTAGCAACCTGTAATGCAAAAAGAGATGAGGGAGCATCCCATCAAGCTTTCTAATATACTAAAAAAATCCTTCTTGAGCCATTTAGAGGAATATTGGAATTTTGGGGTTGCTGTAAACTTTGGGAAGGACTCTGACGACTTTTTGTTTGCAGATGTTAGTGATGGACACATTGAACACCATAACTCAAGGGATTGAGTTTGTTGAGAAGTAACTAATGATATGTAGAGTGGATGTTTTGCATGTCTTTGTTGTTATTGTCATCTTCATATTTTTGTTTTGTTTGTTGGCTTTGAGCATGGCCATGCTACTTTATGTTGTTGCCATGTATTGTTGTTGTGGTCTTTTCGTTGTTTCATTCTTCTTCTTGCCTTTTTTGTGGTTTGGACTTGGTTGGTTTGTTGGGTGTGGGAAAGAAAAGAAAAGGAGCTCATGGGGAAGAGCGAAATAAAATCCTAACAAAAAGTGCAAGACCCTAGCTAAACTTTGTGCATAATATAATGGAAGTAGAGGGCAGAAGAAGATAATAAAATAGCTAAGTGGACCTAGCTAGGTCCACCTAAACGAACAAATAATGATGTGATAGCTACGAAAAGAACATAAGAAGGAAGTTTCCTTAATCGAAAATGGTGCATGGCTTTGTGTGTGTGTGTGTCTACATATATATATGAGAAATATAATAAAATGAAATAAAGGTATAATGATGTTATTTAGTTTGAAAGGTTAGTTGTTGAGAACTATCATAGTAGTAAGATAAGTGATTAATATTTAAAAATATTGTGACTGTGTAAATGGTATGTAAACAAAATTTGTACTTGTTATGTTTTGAGTAACATAGTGATGTTATTTAATGTATTCCACGTCACGTGAAGGAACCATTGGGCAAGTGTGCATGAACAACCTCTTTTTGTAAACTACCATTATTAATGTGCTTATGCTTCTGACCTTTATTGTGTGCATGAATGAAAACGATAAAGGCTAGAAATTCACATTGGATGCATAGAATGGGATGTGTGCATGTGCAACACATTATTGTCAAAATGAATATGCATAGGAAATGTTGAATATGGCAACAACACAAATGTTACTAGGCAACTAGACCCCTTAAAAGTTAGTAATGACAGACAAGTAACTAAGGTAGTAGCAAGCCACTATAAAAAGGTAAAGAAAAGGAATGGGGTGAGAGTTCCTTTCAATTGAAATTGATGTTTATTGTTTCAAATTAATGAATTATTTGCATGGATGCCTAAGAAAGGGCATGGTTAAGGCGGGAAACCTTTGGTATGAAAGGTTGAAATGACTTTTATAATTAATGTTAAACTACTCATGAATTTAGAGATGTGCATATCTCATTTCTGACTCGTTGGTCTTCCAAAATAAATGTTTAATTACATTACGAAATGTTTAGAATAAATGTGATGCACATTTATGGTGCAATGACAGTATCATTTCAATTCGTTTGAATTTAGATGGAGTGATGGAAATAGTATGTCTAATAATTATGAGGTCACTTTAGGCTATTGTGATTTATTTATTTTTGCAATAAGGAGATTTCATATATAAGCATTGACAAGTGTTGGCTGATTAAAAGATTAGTTTGCATGAATACTGCTGGAATGTGGTGGGATATCAAAGCCACCTTCATAGATTAACACCACCTGCAAAGGATCCTAATAGCATGACTAAAAGTGTCATGCCTATGAGATCAGGACTTTGATTGAAGCAAATTTGAGCAATTAAAATTTCTAGTTTGAAAATTTCAAGTATATCTCGTGGATAACTAAATGTTGTGACACAAGTGAAATGATGGATCATGGAGCTCAAGAAGAAGATGGTCATTATGACATTGCATCATGTGAAGACTAGAAGACTCCATGATTAGTTCAGTGGACCATGCCAGACTGTTAATTGGCCATAAGACTCCATGAACATGTCATTAGAGCATCACATACCAGTACTTAGTTATAAGACTCTAATGATCACCCCATGCAATAAATCATTTAGATAGGTAGATTTCCTTAAATGGGGGTTCTTTGGGCCCATAAAGGTGAGTAGTTGATGGGATCCTATCGACAGATAAATACCCTAGTGGTAGATGATATGCCCATGCACTGGGAGGTGAGAAAGAGTAAGGGGATCTGCCTTGGTGGAAAATTATATTGGAGGTGTGATGATATTTTCCTAGATGGAAGATGATAATGGAGGTGTGATGATATCCCTATCAACAAATATGGTACATTTCAAATTTCATTGGGAGGTGAACGAGAGGGGGGGCTTATTTGGAGTTATATGAAAAGATTGTGTGGAGCAGTATATCTGCCATTGAATGCTTCCGTTGGTGGTTAAAATACTCAGTGAGTTGGACTTGAGGATGGAGTTGTACGAAAATACTACATGGAGCAGTATATCCCCCATTGAGTGCTTCCCTTGGAGGTGAAACTACTCAATGAGCTGGACTTGAGGATGGAGCTATACAAAAAGATTGTGTGGAGCAGTATATTTGCCATTGAGTGCTTCCCTTGATGGTGAAACAACTCAATGAGCTGGAATTGAGGATGGAACTATACGAAAAGAATGTGAGGAGTAGTATATATGCCATTGAGTGCTTCCCTTGGTGGTGAAACTACTCAAGGAGTTGTATTTAAAGATGGAGCTGGTTGAGGACATCATGGAGCTATGAAACACTGAGTATTTGATTTTTCTATGAAATTACTCAGTGATTGTGAGCGAGAGGAAGCAAAGAGTAACTATAGAGATAAGTATCAATAATCAGGTTGAATGATTTCTCTATTAAATTTTTGTTTTCAATTGATTTACAATTGTATGGTTGACCTCATAAAGAATATGATAATGAAAGTATGACTTGATATATTTTAAAAAATTTATGAACAATCTCATAAGACTCGCGTGCTTTTGATATAGGTGAGCTATTAAACTTTCCAACATAAATATATTAGGTTGAATACAAAGCAAACAATATAACCTTAATAATATCATAGTGTGCAACAACAACATAATCAAGTTGAACACCTTCAGAACTAGGCCATTCTAGTGACATTAATACCATGTGATGTGCACTCACGACCCTAGGTATGCCCTGACAATTGTGTTGTGATATTAGATCAAGGCAGAGGGATGTCTTGGCTATGAAGATTCTTCATGTGAGAGGAAGATTTGCCCCACCTTTGCCTAGGGATGGATCGATCGAGGGACTAATGAAATAGGGAAGGGGATGGTTGAACTTGGAAGGTATGTGACTACATGGAAGAGGAAACTTGATTGAATTAATTTTCAAATAATCATATGCATACTCATGAGGATCATAGATGCATTGTGTGCTTCCTATGAAGAAGTTAATTGAATTTGTTTCCTAAAGGAACTCTAAGCATAGTGAACAACATGGTTGGACATGACAATTCAAGACATGGGAAATGTTGTTGAGATAAAAGAACTATAAATATAGAGCTCGAATTTTGTTGATTTCCTATGTTTTCAAAATGTTGAGGATGGTGTTCCTTTAAGGGGGTGGGGTTTGTAACATCCCCCTATTCTTCCCCCACTGATTATTGTAATGATCATTGTGATTGCAACACCAGCATGGAAGGACCACAACTGATTGGACCTATGATTAAACATATGATAATTATTATTAATTAATTAACACAACCGAAGGTTATATAGCCATATGGATCCTTGGCCCTAGGGAAACTTTCTTTCTCACCTACTTTGCCTGTAGTCGCTTTAATGCCTGAATCTTGCCTAAACGCTTGTATTTCTTGAAAAGCCATGACCCATACCAGCAGAATAAATACCAAGGTTGCTTGTATACTCGGTGAGTCAATTGTCTAACAAGTATTATGTGATGTTATAAGGTTTGTATTGAAAATAGAAGAGTTCATTGACGAGCATTACAAAGTGAAGAAGTGGAAATATTATCCTCACCTAAAGAGCAATGAGGTGGCGTAATTGATCAAAACATCTCCTTACAAATGAAGGGATGTGAAGGGGCAGATAGTTCCCATTCCTAGGCTCCCTCTAGTAGATTAAGAAAAGGATGAACTAGAGAGCTAAGTCAGTCTCTGGTAGCCATGAGAAAAGAGAAGAAGGATGTGTTAGACATTCTAAGATCAAGAGTGGTCTTAGTTGGCTCATATTCCCCTGTTATCTTATGCTTTTTTATTGAACATATGGTCTACTCTCTCTAATCTAGGTGATTATCCATGTGGCTATGTTTTATAACCATTGATTTCTTATCTAATATTTTGTGGGTTGTGTGAACTTTAGCGAGTGAATGGACCACTAAGTGTTAGTTGTTAAGTTGGTGAAGCATTAGAACAGTGGACTCCATATATTGAAATCATGTTCAACCCATTAGTGTGAACCCTTTCCCTGTGTAAGCATTTCCTCAGACACTAGATTCGTCTCAGGGGTGGTTAGTTGCAAGAAAGGTTGTAGTGTAGTTGGCCTATGGTTGGGTGGAGAGTGGAAGTACCTCCTACAGTTTCCAACCATTTCAAGTTATTTACACAAGTATTCTTGATTATGCATGTTAGATTTCAAGTTATGATATTAGCGTGTCATTTATGTAAGAATGTCGTATTCATTATCTAATCATGGTTGATCAACTAACTTGTATATTTATGATGATTATGAGTTGCTTGAGTTATGTAGATTCAACCTTCTTAGTCATTTGCGGGTTGTCTACTATGTCCCTGATTGGCGATCTAAAACCACTTAAGGCTAATCTATGATTTCATAAGTTTCAAATATATTTATAACTTTGGACAACTCACTGTCGTAACCATGATGGTGGGTTATCTTATTAGGAGATCAATTTATGTGTTGTGTATGGATTAGTTCTACCTCTTGAAGGTTGTTGAGATCTTTGTATGATCATAGTCATTGCTTTGCTTTATATCCCTTCATGTTCATGATAAGGTTACAGATCTATGTGTTGTTATTATCCTAATAGTTTACAGAGTTATGTACATGAATATGCATGGTTTCTTGATACGCTTCATCTAACCTACTATGGTATTTGCATTCCATAATCTAACATGTTGAAAATATCATGGTTCATTGCCTTTTTGAAGGGTTTTGACACCCTCTTGAGAGGAGGAAATGGTTAGGTGCATGGACGATTAAAGTTCTGTAGATGGTATGATATAGCATACAATTTCATTATATGGTATGTTTAGGAATCTGATAGTTGTTTTCCTTGTTTAAGAGTGTAAACTACTTAAAATTTTATAAAATTTATCCAAGTGTTGTGTGTTATCCAAGCTTTAGTAGAGATTATTGTTATTTATCCTCAATAAGAGCATTTTGTGGATGTGTACATATGTATAATGTTGCATTATATTGAGCTTCCTATAGGAAGCATGTTATGACAGTTTCCTGAGAAATTTTTCTATGAGTGTCATTGCTTTGTCATGTTTATCATCTATTATATGGCAGGTTTAGTAACACCATTAAATTTGTTATGGTCATGGTGAAATCCCTGGGAGGGATAAATTTTCAAATTTGGTTTTCATTCATGGAAATTTGGTGCTCAAGTAAGGACCCTTTCATAAGGAAATCTTGGTTTTAAATCTTGAAGTTTCCCTTCTGCAAGTTTGAAGCAAAGTTGTGTTTTGCATATACGTTCATATACCTTTTCAACTCCTTACCATTAGATTATATCTGGATAGGTAGAGGAGTTAGATATCTATTTGACTAGTAAATGTATTCAGTTGATATGGGACTTGGTGCATACCACACAGGTTTGTGGAGTTGGATATCGAAAGTAGTGGATAATTTATTTGGGATACAGTCAATCCGAGGGTTTGCACTTAATATAGATATAGGCAGGGCTAGATATGCACCAAATCAAATTTTGGAGGAACCACAATATGTCTAAGTTCGGCTCCACATGAGTGATTATAAAATCAAGGTTGGATTCTAGCATGAGTGGAGATGTATCTAGGACATCCAGGGTGAATTGATAGTGCAAGTTTGTGAAACCCCATATGTGGGCCAATATCAGACATTTTTTAATGCACAGGTGTGATCAGGTTTGGGGCCCAATGTGGTGGAATAATAGTGCAGGGCTGATACGTGGGGGATGTATTTGGCATCCAAAACATTTGGTGGCTAAGGAAAGAGGAAAATTAGATGAAACCTAGAATTGTCGGTTAGGATCGAATAACCTTTGGAGTTGTGGAAATTTGGAGGTCTGAGGGTCCACAAGTTATGCAAAATTCAAAAATCTTGTGCACCTATATTTCTCCTTAGAACTGGATATAACATGAAATTGTTGAGTGTACAGAGTTGTTGAACCATATGGGACCATGGAGATAAGTCGACGTGGTTGTGCCACGGGAATTTCACAAGGGACAACATGGACACCACGTAAGAACCAATTGATGATGTGGGCCCTAGATAAGATGACATGGTACTTCCACATGGACCATATGTGGTTGTCATGTGGTAGAATTTTGATGATGTGAAATAGTGTCATGTCGATGAGGTAGTGCCACATGGTTTCTCATTGTTGACATGGCAAGTTCCCTTGGGTTACATGAGGGTTCCACGTGGCAATGCCTTGCTGACGTGGTAAGTTTAATGGGTTAAACTTCAAATGGGCATAACTTTCAATCTAGGAGTCAGATTAAGATCAAATTTATATCGCTAGAAATCTCTCAACAACCTAAACACAATGATGAATTTTGTTTTAAGCTTTGATGAGGTTGGAAATAGAGGATTTTTGTAGCCCCATCTTCATAATAGACCATGAGGGTTGAGTTAAGTCATAAGTAAAATCTTCCATAGCCTAGGATAGTAAAAAGGGGTGGAAGGGAGTGTTATGTTTGCTTCATTATGCATTTATACAATTTCAACATTTCCCATTTATGAATAAAAGTCAAGTTTCATTGTTTATATGCGTTTTGGTTATAAATTTGTATGTCATTGCCTTCCCTTCGTAGATATATATCAATGATTACAAAATAGTCTACTCTTTATTTATTTTTCCATACATGTCCCCAACAAGGTCAGGGCGTAAGGAGTTGGGACTCAAACTATTTGAGCCCTTGCAAGGCCATCCTTGTTGTCTTTGGTGGTTGCCCATGGCAAAAGAAAAGTATGAAGTAAGGCAACGGAGCATGAGATCCTATTAATGTTTCCTAGATCCTTTGATGGATGCCAACAGGCGACACATCTTCATCAAGTGGCCACTTTAGAGGTGATGCCCCCTTTAAGGTACAATTTAAATTTGATATTCCTATACTTGAAGTCCAGATGGATGCAGATGTGCTAAATAGATGGTTAAATCTATTAGAAGGGTATTTTTTGGTCTACAAATTTTTGATATAGAAAATATTACCTTTAAACTCCTTAATGTTGCCCCCCATTTCAAGGATTGGTGGAAAACTTACCATCACCAAAATATCATGGAGGAATTTGCACTTTTTTTATTTGCACCCACTTGGGACTCTTTTAAGGAGTTTCTAAGGAATAATATTACCTTGTTGGAATCTATGAAGACCAGTACATGAGATGGACCACACTATGACATCAAAGGGACCAAGCAATGTTAGAGTTCACAAATATCTTTCATACCTTGCACACCAAGATGGGAATCAAAGACTCTAAGTGACATTTGGTGCTCAAGTACAGTGGATTTCTGCATAGATTCATCCAGAAAGAAATGGAGTTCCTAGACATCTCCTCACTTAATGTAACATATCGTTATGCTGTCAAAATAGAGAAAAAAATTAAAAAGAAGAAGCGAGACTTTGGATCCGCGAATCATTTGTAACAAAATTGGGGCAAGGGCATCCCCAAATAATATAACAAAGGATAGATCCATGGCGGACCACCACAATATAACCCATTTAAGACGTAAATAAAGAATGTCAACGTGAATACGAAGAAAGGCATGGGAAAGTGGAGTGAGTTCCAAAAGAGCCCTTCTCACAACACCAATGAATGTTGCGCAAGGCAATAATCGTTGGTCGAGCTAAAAGTCTCAGAGTTAGACATTAGCTACATTAGCTACGACTCTGAACCAAACCTAGAAAAGGGGAAACAGATCATTGATATAGAACCCAAAGCCACCATTGCCACCACCAAGGCCTAGCAAAGTGAACTTGAAGATCCAAAGGAAGGTTAGCACCTCTTTCACTCACAAATGTGGGTGAAGGGTGCTCTATTATGTTTCATTGTTGATAGTAGGAGTAAAAAGAACGTCACCTTGGAGGAGGTCGTTAAGCGGTTAGGCCTACCAACAGTGTTATGTGCCCTACAACATCAAGTCATTCAAGCATGAGGTATTATGTGATGTTTCGCCCCATGAAGTATGTGATTTTTGTTATGCCAACCATACTTTTGGAAGCGTCATAATGTATGATTCTAGACCTCACAGTGTTATTATTACTTTGTGAAAACAACTTTATAAGATAGAAAAAGTAGCCTCGCCTACTACCATTTCTTTGATCTCTACTAAGCAATGTTGTAAGGTAATATCCCATAATGGGGAATTTTTCTTCTTCCTGATTTGCTCTCAAAGCAAGGGGAAGATTGTGGTTGCATCCATGGCCTCCACACAAGGCTCCTCCACTCAGCAGAGGCAAGTGGATAAGATCATGGAAGAATACAAAGATATCTTATCCTCATCCACAGGGGTACCTCTGCACTGTTAGGTCAAGCATTCAATAGATCTCGCCCCCAACGGTACTCTACCCAATGGGCTAATCTACTACTACTCTATTCTAGAGATTGAGGAAATCAAGCAATATATCCAAGAGCTTCTCCAAAAAGAGCGCATTTGATTAAGCTCCTCACCCTGAGGCAACCTGATTTTACTCATGCAAAAGAAAGATGGGACCCGGTGACTCAACATTGATAATTGAGCCTGAAAAATCATAGTCAAGAACATGCATTTGGCTCCTCAAATTGATGACCTTCTTGACCAGCTTAAGAGTGTCAATTACTTCAGTAAAATTGATTTGAAGTTTAGCTACCATCAAGTCCCAATAGAACCAACTGATGTTGGAAGACTACTTTCAAGTCTGAGGAGGGTCTTTTTGAATGGTTGGTCATGCCCTTTGGGTTGACGAATGCCCCAACAACTTTCATGAGGATGATGGATGATATCTTATAGCCTTTCATCGACTCTTTTATGGTTGTATATCTTGATGAAATTATCATCTTCAGTAAGAGTTGGGAAAAACACTTGCATCATATTCAACAGGTTATTCACACTCTATGTTAATGCAATCTATGTGCTAACTTGGAAAAATTATCCCTCAACATGGATAACATCCAATACCTAGGCCACATTATTGATGAGGAAGGTGTGCATGTGGATCTAGCTATAACGACCCCTCCCACATTTACTCGCTTTTACACGCTCTTTGGGGTAAACATGAGTTGAGTGTCACTATGATATGACCCGACCTCCAAGTCCCAGTTATGGAAGTGGGGCCAACAAACCAAAAACTTTTTGATACCTCTCAAAAGCATTAGATCACCCAAAACTCAATCCACAACCTTTGATGATTAGATCCAGAGCTGGAATTGTTTTTTCACTAGCTTCACCTCCCAACCATACCCTTAACACACTATGCATGTAGTTGTGAGGCTCCAATCACACCCATAAGCCTACCTGCATGCAATTATGACCAAAATTCCTCAGTTATGTGCATGTGGTGGATATTTTTATGCCACTTTTTCAGGCTAGCCTCTAGACCACTTCCCAAAACTACCAATGAATTTCTAGAAACATAAATAAGATAATAACAATGCCAACCATTCAAAACTTAAGCAAGATCTTGACCTAGACATGCCTAACACATGGTAGACAGTTCGTCAAATATATGATAAACACAAAAGCTACAGGTCCTAAATGCATAAACTTCTGAACTTCATCAGAGAATCATTAAGAAGGTCCATTTCCTTCTCAAGTAGTTGAAACATTACGTGTTATCCCATGCATTCATCATCCATTCAATAACTTATCAAATCATGAACAAGAGCCATAACTAGAGCAAATCATAGAACCATGCATATAACTAGCATATATTCATAATAGAAAGCATGACAAATCAACCATAATATCGCATAATAACTAGTACATGTGCTCATAAACCACAATAAGGAAAATAGTTCATATTAACGTATACAAAATCCAACCAAGTCAAGGGACTTCCACGTACTACCCGACCATAGATTGGGCTAAACTAAATATCTCTTTTAGTCAACCACCCTCGTGCCATATTCCAAGCATGAATGTGGGATCTCATGGGATAAACCAGTACATAACCAAATAGGGACTCCAAAGATTAAACCACATCCACCCTCAAGTTATTTTGATATCACCTAAACTGATCCCGAGATCACAAAACCAAAACAAGCTTAGATGCCTCAGAATTCCTTCACCATACCTAGAGGAATTTTCCTATCTCCACCCACCTACCGAGGGCTTCCCGAAGAAAAGCATATCCACCCCCAACCCTTGGGATTTTCCTAAGACCACCAAAACCGAATCCAAAACCTTCCAGCACTCCAAAGCCCAACCAAGAAAGGATCCCATCACACCATGGTTATCCAGGAAATGGCAAGGGCAGGCTGAAACCATTATCAATTCAGGCAAAACCCATGCTAATGACAACAAATGAACCAAGTAATCAAATGCATGTACCATGCATTCACATCCCAACAAGGAAATCACATATGCAACTTGTTGAAAATGCAACAACATGATGGAGCTTAGTGAAAAGAAGTCGCCTTCACTAAGTGGGCCCGCAGGCTATTTTTGGCGCAAAGTCTATTTTTAGACATATGGATCATGGTCTATGAGTTGTAGGATGCTATTTATGGATGATTGGTCATGTTGGTAAAAATATATGGACCTCTATTTTTAGACATATGGGTGGAGTCTATTTTTAGACTGCCAGTCTAAAAATAGAACAGACGAATATTATTAGCTCTTAATAATATTTGGACTATAAACATTATCTTATCCTCTTGCAGCACTTCAGTTCGAGCTACGGATGTGGCACATGAAACTTCCAGAAGGAAATACTCTTTTCCTATGGGTTAGTTGAGCTATTGCATGATGGACTTCAGTTAGAACTCAAGTGATTGAGTTTGGTGGAGTTGATTGAGGAGTTGATGGAGTTGTGTTCAGTTTGACTTAGTTGAACTAGTTGTATTTAGTCTAACTGAAAAATACACTAGTGATGGGTGGTGTGAATTAATTATTAATTAATTCACTAATTATTAACTCATAAATCAACTAAAGAATACATCAGTTAACTCAGTGCATGGACAGTTCAGTGGAGACAAGTGTTAGAGGTGGGTGAAAGGGTGAGACTACTATCAGTTGTGACTATAGTTGTGCATGACATTTGCACAATCATTGATTGAGATTGCCAAGGAGGATTGCGTAGTACATGCCAAGGGAATTCGAACTGATCCATTTCTCAACAGGGATTGTGCAGTAGAGGCAGGCAAACAGTGGAGGAGATTTGAACCAGTGACTTGTTCAGATCTGAGCTAGTTTGTGTGTAACAGGTGGAGATAGTACTAAGTACTTGTGAGGAGTATTGTACTATGTATTGTTACATGTTCTCTATCATTATAATATACAGATAGTTGAGGGTTTTCAGTTGTATGCTTTCCCCATTACATACTGTGTTGATATGTGTGATTGATGTTTCAATGTGTGCATGCGATTGTTTTTTTTATTTTCGCAAATTGATGATCAATGGTAGAGGAGGTTATGTATTATGCATTTATTCCACAAATAGTGTATAATCAGGATAATCTCTGTGAATAAGTGTTATATTATTAAAATTTATACATGCTATCAGAGCGAGGTTGATCATCAGATCTATTATTCAGAAAGTGATTACATTTTATTTCTTCAGGCAGAGTCTGAAATCGGGCCAAGTAGCCTCTGGATTCATCCTTCTTTTGGAAGGTGAGATATCCGATAAATGCCCATACAGTCAATCTCTGTACGAGAAATACTTTGTTCTCATGAATTTCAGATCATAAGTGGTTGAGTTTTGAGCTGGTGGAATTCGAATTTGCAGCAGTGTTTTCTAGGTGGCAAACTTGAAATGTCTTTCAACGGATTGCGATTGGAGTATGCCCTTGAAGGAAACTCGAATTATATTGCATGGAAAGATAGGATGGAGGTGGTGTTAGATGACAATGGATTGAAGGAATTCATAGATGTTGAAGTCCCAAAGCCTACTGATGCTACTCAAGTTGAGGCTTGGCAAAAGAAGACAGAAAAGTATCGAAGGATTCTATTGGAGGGCGTGAAGGATCACATTGTATCTAGCCTGTATGGAAAGGCTTCCCCATACTTGATGTGGAAAGCGTTGATAGATTTATTCCAAAGCAAGAGCAACCAGAGGAAGTTGGCGCTCAAGGATAAACTCAGAAACATTAAGTGTGAGAAAGGAGACAGTATGCCCAAGTATCTCACGAAGTTCACCCAATGTTGGGATGAGCTGTGAAGTGTGGGGGTGACTGTCGATGATGAGGACTTGGTGAGCTTGGCTCTCCTTGGTCTTCCGAAGAGTTGGCATTCCTATCAAGACTATGTCAATGGTCAAGAGAAATTGCCAGGATGGGAGAGACTTTGGTCTGATCTTGTGTAAGAGGAGATCAGGCGGAATACCAGGGACGAATCTTCACCAAAGGCATCTGATGAAGAAAATTGCGCTTTGGCTGCCAAAGCAAAGAAGGGGAAGAACAATAAAGCTTCTCATTCTGGTGCGAAAGGCAAGAAGCAGGACATGTCCAAGTTGAAGTGCTTTCACTGTCACCAGCACGGACATTATGCCACAAATTGTCCGCAGAAGAAGAAAAATAAGCAAGCTGCTGGATCTGCAACGGGAGAGGCCTTAGCCTCGCAGTTTGAGCTGGATTTTTCATTGATCGCATGCTTGGTATCAAGTGTGATGGAATCGGTATGGTTCTTGGACAGTGGTGCGTCTTTTCACATGACAGGAGATCGAGATTTGTTTTCTGATCTGGATGAGAAAGACCTTGGAGTGCACATCGAGATGGGCGATGATGGTAGATACAGTGCGACCGGTATCGGTACCATTTCCTTTGAGAGGGAGTCTGGTAAACCCTTCGTATTGAAGGAAGTGATGCATGTTCCAGGATTGAAGAAGAATCTTATCTCTGTGGCGATGTTAGAAGACAAGGGATATGATGTTGTCTTCAGCGAGGGAAAGGCTTTCCTACGTAGTAAGACAACTGGAGAAACCTAGAAGATAGGGGTTTGAGTCAAGAACCTTTACCAATTGCATGTAGATGGCTGCACAACAATGGCATGCAAGGTAGAAGGAGTGGTGAGACGGGATGATGGCGAGCTGTGGCACTGGAGATTGGGCCACCTTCACCTTGGAGCTTTGAAGATACTGTATCAAATTTCTACTGGGCTTCCTAAAGGCACTCTTGCGTAGTCAAATCAGTGTAAGGGGTGTACTTTGGGAAAATTTGTGAAAGCCACCTTTCACGAGAAGGATAGTTGCGCCACAATGATCCTTGAGAGAATTCACACAGACGTGTGTGGACCTTTCTCAGTAGCTTCGACAACAAAGCACAATTACTATGTGATCTTTGTTGATGATTTCTCTCAAAAGTGTTGGATCTTCTTCATGCAGAAGAAGAGCGAGACATACTCAAAGTTCTGTGAGTTCAAAGCAC
>APFE030482662.1:0-10046 GCA_000404065.3 Pinus taeda
ATATTGTCATAATAAAGATATATTAATATTAGTATTTAGTATTAGTATTATTATTATATTATTTTATTTTAATTTTGATTATTTATTTATTTAATTATTTTATGATTAATGTTTATTCATTTTCTTTATTAGGGGTTTCCAGGTACTGCTTAACTTGAGACCGTCATCCCTATTCAGGTTGGATGACAATTGAAGGTGAAGATCCAGAAGAATTTCAGAAATTTTAATCAATCGAGATCTGGCGAATTTAATTTCATGTTTTAAGA
Organism: Pinus taeda; assembly: GCA_000404065.3. NCBI lineage: Eukaryota > Viridiplantae > Streptophyta > Pinopsida > Pinales > Pinaceae > Pinus > Pinus taeda. The sequence goes on from APFE030482662.1 coordinate 267, forward strand.
GAGTTTTACTGAGATTATTGAACAGAGAAATGTTTCTACCTCGCTTAAGCGGATGGCTGCATTTGGCAAATTGTGGAGTGAGGTTTTCTTCTCTACATTGCTTTAGAAATATCAGCGTGGAAAGGCTTCTCGCTCTTGAAATTCTCATCTTCTCAAAATTTAAAGCATTGTTCATAATGTCCCTTCCATGGTGGGACTTAATGGTGTTGAAAAGAGAATCCATACAGGCTTGTAGAATGCAATGATAGTGGAAAACCTGTGCGCTATTTTATGAAACCAACTTTTCGGACTGGCTAGGTGAGTCCATCATCAGGGCAATGATCAGTGTATTTTGAGAAGAGAGTCGTGTAAATAATAGAGCTATAAATAGATGTTTGAAAGAGAAATTTAAAATCTGTATGATTTATCATGTCGGCTTTATTTTATGATTAATAATGAATTAAGTTACTTAATGATAAGTTTCATTATTATTAATATAATGTTTATTTAATTAATTAAATATTGTTCTTTTTATTATTTATTTTAATTACATATTTTAATAATTAATTTAATCGATATTAATGATGATTTTATTAATAAGATTTCCAATTTTATATGTCTTGCTATTAGAATTGTTAGTTATGTATATTATTTTAAGCATTTATTTATTAGCTTGAATTACTATATATATTCCTAGATGTTATTTAATTACTTAGTTGTACAATCTTAAAATTACTATTGTTTTTATTTATTTAATTAAGTCTATATTTATGATGTGATTTGTTAATTTAATAATCAATTATATTTGTTTATTATTTTTGATAAATTGATTGTGATTTGTATTAATCTGTATATTCATGTATATTATTTTAAGCATTTATTTATTATCTTGAATTACTATATATATTCCTAGTTGTTATTTAATTACTTAGTTGCACAATCTTAAAATTACTATAGATTTTGTTTATTTAGTTATGTCTATATTGTAATGTGATTTGTTAATTTAATAATTAATTATAGTTGTTTATTATTTTTGTTAAATTGATTATGATTTGTATTAATGTGTTTGTTCATTGATATATTGATATTATTAATGTTAATTGTATGTATGTATTAATATTATTATTAATCTTATGGTTATTATAATGTTTTGTAATTTTATTGATTAAGCAATTGTTAATATTGTCATAATAAAGATATATTAATATTAGTATTTAGTATTAGTATTATTATTATATTATATTATTTTAATTTTAATTAATTATTTATTTAATTATTTTTATGATTAATGTTTATTCATTTTCTTTATTAGGGGTTTCCAAGTACTGCCTAACTTGAGACCGTCATCCCTATTCAGGTTATTGGAAGATTTCTCGATTTCAATTGCCTCTTTTACTCTTCTTTTTAAGTAATGGTCTTCCTTGTGGACTAGTTTAGCTTGTTCTATGCAGACATGATGTGAGGAGAGACATGCGTGTTCTGCTAGACCTTATTTTTCCGACCTATTTCTCGTAATATCACTAATGTGCTCTTTTAATCTTGTTCCAAAGGATCTTCCTGTTTCACCTATATAGACTTTTCCGTAGGAACAGGGAATTGAATAAACTCCTTTGTGATTTTTTGGGTCTAACAAGTCTTTAGCAGAATCAAGCATGTTTCTAAGGGTGTTGGGGGGAGTGAAAGCAACCATAATGTTATGCTTGGCAAGAAATTTACTTATTTTGTCTGTGGTTCCCTTAATATATGGTAAGGATATTCTAGGGTTTTCCTGAAATTTACTTCTTTTTTGTTTATTGGTTATGGAATTTTTAATAGTTTTATTGATAATGTGTTTTTGATAGCCATTGTTTATAAAGACCTCCTGGAGATGGTTAAGTTCTCCCTCTAAATGATCAGGGTCAGAGATTCTAGAGGCTCTGGTGGCTAGGGTTTTGATGACACCAATTTTTTGTTTTGGGTGGTGGTGGGAGCTTGAATGAAGATACCTGTCAGTGTGAGTCTGTTTTCTGAAGACTTGATAGCTTAGTTTGCCATTTTTCTTGGTGAGGAGGACATCTAAGAAGCGGAGTTGGTTGTCTTTTTCAATTTCAATGGTGAATTTTATGTGTTTAGATAGGCTATTTATATGAGATAAAAATTCTTTAAGTTTGTCGAGACCATGGCTCCACTTTGCAAAAATTTCGTCTACATATCTTTTCCACTCTTCAGGGGTAAGGGGGAAAGACCTGAGGGCCATATGTTCAAAGTGCTCCATATATAGATTGGCAATTAATGGTGATAGAGGAGAGCCCATGGCAATGCCATGTGTTTGCTCAAAGATTTTTCCTTTGAAGCTGAAGTATGAGGATTTAAGACAAATACCTATAAGCTCCACAGTTTCGAGATCAGTGATTTTCTTTAATACTTCTAGGGCTTCATCCACCGGGATCATAGTGTAGAGAGATACTACGTCGAAGCTAACCATAAGATCATTGTCACCGAATTCTAGGTTTTTGATCCAATCTATGAAGGACGCCGAGTCTTTGATGTAAGATGGAGTGTTGCCAGATAAAGGTCTGAGTTTATTTGCAAGATATTTGGCCAACCAGTAAGTAGGGGATCCTATAGTGTTAACTATGGGTCTTAATGGAACACTAGATTTATGGATTTTGGGCACTCCATAAATTCTAGGGATGATAGCATTGTTAGGGATAAACTCTAGGGATGATAGCATTGTTAGGGATTAATCAAAAAGAGATTAATCCCTAACAATGCTATCATCCCTAGAATTTATGGAGTGCCCAAAATCCATAAATCTGGGTTCCATTAAGACCCATAGTTAACACTATAGGATCCCCTACTTACTGGTTGGCCAAATATCTTGCAAATAAACTCAGACCTTTATCTGGCAACACTCCATCTTACATCAAAGAGTCGACGTCCTTCATAGATTGGATCAAAAACCTAGAATTCAGTGACAATGATCTTATGGTTAGCTTCGACGTAGTATCTCTCTACACTATGATCCCGGTGGATGAAGCCCTAGAAGTATTAAAGAAAATCACTGATCTCGAAACTGTGGAGCTTATAGGTATTTGTCTTAAATCCTCGTAGTTCAGCTTCAAAGGAAAAATCTTTGAGCAAACACACGGCATTGCCATGGGCTCTCCTCTATCACCATTAATTGCCAATCTATATATGGAGCACTTTGAACATATGGTCCTCAGGTCTTTCCCCCTTACCCCTGAAGAGTGGAAAAGATATGTAGACGACATTTTTGCAAAGTGGAGCCATGGTATCGACAAACTTAAAGAATTTGTATCTCATATAAATAGCCTATCTAAACACATAAAATTCACCATTGAAATTGAAAAAGACAACCAAATCCCCTTCTTAGATGTCCTCCTCACCAAGAAAAATGGCAAACTAAGCTATCAAGTCTTCAGAAAACAGACTCACACTGACAGGTATCTTCATTCAAGCTCCCACCACCACCCAAAACAAAAAATTGGTGTCATCAAAACCCTAGCCACCAAAGCCTCTAGAATCTCTGACCTTGATCATTTAGAGGGAGAACTTAACCATCTCCAGGAGGTCTTTATAAACAATGGCTATCAAAAACACATTATCAATAAAACTATTAAAAATTCCATAACCAATAAACAAAAAGGAAGTAAATTTCAGGAAAATCCTAGAATATCCTTACCCTATATTAAAGGAACCACAGATAAAATAAGCAAAGTTCTTGCCAAGCATAACATTATGGTTGCTTTCACTCCCCCCAACACCCTTAGAAACATGCTTGATTCTGCTAAAGACTTGTTAGACCCAAAAAATCACAAAGGAGTTTATTCTATTCCCTGTTCCTGCGGAAAAGTCTATATAGGTGAAACAGGGAGATCCTTTGGAACAAGATTAAAAGAGCACATTAGTGATATTACGAGAAATAGGTTGGAAAAATCAGGTCTAGCAGAACACGCATGTCTCTCCTCACATCATGTCTGCATAGAACAAGCTAAACTAGTCCACAAGGAAGACCATTACTTAAAAAGAAGAGTAAAAGAGGCAATTGAAATCGAGAAATCTTCCAATAACCTGAATAGGGATGACGGTCTCAAGTTAAGCAGTACCTGGAAACCCCTAATAAAGAAAATGAATAAACATTAATCATAAAATAATTAAATAAATAAATAATCAAAATTAAAATAAAATAATATAATAATAATACTAATACTAAATACTAATATTAATATATCTTTATTATGACAATATTAACAATTGCTTAATCAATATAAGATTACAAAACATTATAATAACCATAAGATTAATAATAATATTAATACTACATACAATAACAATAATAATACATTAAATTAGTATATCAATATATCAATGAACAAACACATTAATACAAATCATAATCAATTTAACAAAAATAATAAACAACTATAATTAATTATTAAATTAACAAATCACATTACAATATAGACATAACTAAATAAACAAAATCTATAGTAATTTTAAGATTGTGCAACTAAGTAATTAAATAACAACTAGGAATATATATATATAGTAATTCAAGATAATAAATAAATGCTTAAAATAATATACATGAATATACAGATTAATACAAATCACAATCAATTTATCAAAAATAATAAACAAATATAATTAACTACTAATTAACAAATCACTTCATAAATATAGACTTAATTAAATAAATAAAAACAATAGTAATTTTAAGATTGTACAACTAAGTAATTAAATAACATCTAGGAATATATATAGTAATTCAAGCTAATAAATAAATGCTTAAAATAATATACATAACTTAACAATTCTAATAACAAGACATATAAAATAGGAAATCTTATTAATAAAATCATCATTAGAATTATTATTAAATTAATTATTAAATATGATTCATTAAAATAATAAATAGAAAAGAACTAATATTTAAATAATTAAATAAACATTATATTAATAATAATGAAGCTTATCATTAAGTAATTTAATGCATTATTAATCATAAAATAAAGCCGACATGATAAATCATACAGATTTTCAATTTCTCTTTCAAACATCTATTTATAGCTCTATTATTTACATGACTCTCTTCTCAAAATACACTGATCATTGCCCTAATGATGGACTCACCTAGCCAGTCCGAAACGTTGGTTTCATAAAATAGCGCACAGGTTTTCCACTATCATTACATTCTACAAGCCTGTATGGATTCTCTTTTCAACACCATTAAGTCCCACCATGGAAGGGACATTATGAACAATGCTTTAAATTTTGAGAAGATGAGAATTTCAAGAGCGAGAAGCCTTTCCACGCTGATATTTCTAAAGCAATGTAGAGAAGAAAACCTCACTCCACAATTTGCCAAATGCATCCATCCACTTAAGCGAGGTAGAAACATTTCTCTATTCAATAATCTCAGTAAAACTCTCTTAAAACATGAAATTAAATTTGCCAGATCTCGATTGATTAAAATTTCTGAAATTCTTCTGGATCTTCACCTTCAATTGTCATCCACCCTTAGCTCTGGTCTTTGGCAGCACTTAGACGCTCTGACTTTTTCCAAATCTGAAAGATTTCTCGATTCTACTCTTGCCAAAAAATCCAAAAAACTTAACTCTCTCAGGAACATTAACCTAAAAAGTAAAGACATGTATAAAAATAACTGGCTTTCCAACCCCCTATCTCTCCAAACCAAGCCTTTCCCCTTGCGGGTAGAAGGAACCCAATTATCCATCCGTTCTAGCAGTAGTACGAATAATAAGGTCATCATCTCTCGGGAAGCTTCTTTGTCTCAAAGTTCGACTGTTAAAAACGATTACACGTCAAGTATGAATGTCTATTCCAAAAGCAGAGACCGCGATTTAGGTGCCCACAGGGTGGCTGGGAGTGCTTATGTTTACCCGATGCATGTTGAAAAGGATACAAAAACATAGCCTTTTAACAGTGAAACAACGCGGAAATCAAACCTGGACATACCCACGCAGAATGAATCCAATGAACATGATGAGAAAGCTGCGCAGAATACAGAACAGCATTCCAACCTACAAATTACAACGCCTCCCGTTCCGTTGAACAGATATGTGGACCTGAATAAAAACTCCAGCTCTCCAACGCAGAATAGAATTCAAAACTCGAACGGACCTGATCAAAATACAAACGGACAACAGTAATTAACTAGACCGCAGAAACTGAGGCATGAGCAGAATGTAGATCCCAATGAAATAAGGCGACAATTGCCTGATACCCCGACACGGAACGTAGAACAGAACTGTTATACCTCGCAGACTACAAAAGGAAAACAAAATTTAAATAAACCTCAAAAACTTAGGTATACGGAGGTTATAGCTCCCGTTGATCTTAATAGACAAGTCTCCCACTCTCCTGCGCAGAACGAAGAGCAAGAGGAGATGATCTGTAATTCCAGCATAATCAGACAGAAGAATAACAGACACGGACAGCAGCAGAAGCATAGGTGGGTGTCAAAACGAAAAGCCTCCAACGGACCTGCGCAGAGAGCTGGGCAGCAAAAGCTAAAAATCATGCCCAATGATACATCCTTCTTCGCTGCCAATAACCCTAGCGCCCTCTCAAATAACTCTATCCAGCAAATTAACGATGACATCAGTATCTCTAGTAATGCGCCCAATAACTCTCTCAAGAAACCCACGGTAATTAATCTCTCTCAGCTCGTCCTTGATGATAATTTAAAAGTGCTTCTAGAAAAAGGTTTAAACTTTGCATTATCTCCCACCAAAATCCCCGTAACCGACATCATAAGCAACATTGAAGTTACTATTAAAGACACTAACCAAAATGCAGCCGAAGAAATAAGACAGGATGTTTCCATAATTCTAAGAAATGCCAAACCTCCTCCTAGCAACATATCTAAGGAAGAAGCCATAGCACTGAAAAACATCAAAAATAACAAAGACATTATAATCTTAAAAGGTGACAAAGGAAATGCCACTGTGATCATGGATAGAACCGATTATGATCATAAAATGGAAGAACACCTAAACAATAGTGACTGTTATAAAGTTTTGAACAAAGACCCCAGCAGCAAAGTCCTTCGCTAGGTAAGTAATAAAACTAAAAACTCCTCCCTTGATGACAATATCAAAAAGAGATTAATCCCTAACAATGCTATCATCCCTAGAATTTATGGAGTGCCCAAAATCCATAAATCTGGTGTTCCATGAAGACCCATAGTTAACACTATAGGATCCCCTACTTACTGGTTGGCCAAATATCTTGCAAATAAACTCAGACCTTTATCTGGCAACACTCCATCTTACATCAAAGACTCGGCGTCCTTCATAGATTGGATCAAAAACCTAGAATTCGGTGACAATGATCTTATGGTTAGCTTCGACGTAGTATCTCTCTACACTATGATCCCGGTGGATGAAGCCCTAGAAGTATTAAAGAAAATCACTGATCTCGAAACTGTGGAGCTTATAGGTATTTGTCTTAAATCCTCATACTTCAGCTTCAAAGGAAAAATCTATGAGCAAACACACGGCGTTGCTATGGGCTCTCCTCTATCACCATTAATTGCCAATCTATATATGGAGCACTTTGAACATATGGTCCTCAGGTCTTTCCCCCTTACCCTTGAAGAGTGGAAAAGATATGTAGACGACATTTTTGCAAAGTGGAGCCATGGTCTCGACAAACTTAAAGAATTTTTATCTCATATAAATAGCCTATCTAAACACATAAAATTCACCATTGAAATTGAAAAAGACAACCAACTCCCCTTCTTAGACGTCCTCCTCACCAAGAAAAATGGCAAACTAAGCTATCAAGTCTTCAGAAAACAGACTCACACTGACAGGTATCTTCATTCAAGCTCCCACCACCACCCAAAACAAAAAATTGGTGTCATCAAAACCCTAGCCACCAGAGCCTCTATAATATCTGACCCTAATCATTTAGAGGGAGAACTTAACCATCTCCAGGAGGTCTTTATAAACAATGGCTATCAAAAACACATTATCAATAAAACTATTAAAAATTCCATATCCAATAAACAAAAAAGAAGTAAATTTCAGGAAAACCCTAGAATATCCTTACCCTATATTAAAGGAACCATAGATAAAATAAGCAAAATTCTTGCCAAGCATAACATTGTGGTTGCTTTCACTCCCCCTAACACCCTTAGAAACATGCTTGATTCTGCTAAAGACTTGTTAGACCGAAAAAATCACAAAGGAGTTTATTATATTCCCTGTTCCTGCGGAAAAGTCTATATAGGTGAAACAGGGAGATCCTTTGGAACAAGATTAAAAGAGCAGATTAGTGATATTACGAGAAATAGGTCGGAAAAATTAGGTCTAGCAGAACACGCATGTCTCTCCTCACATCATGTCTGCATAGAACAAGCTAAACTAGTCCACAAGGAAGACCATTACTTAAAAAGAACAGTAAAAGAGGCAATTGAAATCGAGAAATCTTCCAATAACCTGAATAGGGATGACAATCTCAAGTTAAGCAGTACCTGGAAACCCCTAATAAAGAAAATGAATAAACATTAATCAAAAATAATTAAATAAATAAATAATTAAAATCAAAATAAAATAATATAATAATAATACTAATACTAAATACTAATATTAATATATCTTTATTATGACAATATTAACAATTGCTTAATCAATAAGATTACAAAACATTATAATAACCATAAGATTAATAATAATATTAATACATACATACAATTAACAATAATAATATCATAAATTAGTATATTAAAAATATATCAATGAACAAACAGATTAATACAAATCATAATCAATTTAACAAAAATAATAAACAACTATAATTAATTATTAAATTAACAATTCACATTACAATATAGACATAACTAAATAAATAAAATCTATAGTAATTTTAAGATTGTGCAACTAAGTAATTAAATAACAACTAGGAATATATATAGTAATTCAAGCTAATAAATAAATGCTTAAAATAATATACATAAACATACAGATTAATACAAATCATAATCAATTTATCAAAAATAATAAACAAATATAATTAATTAGTAAATTAACAAATCACATTATAAATATAGACTTAATTAAATCAATAAAAACAATAGTAATTTTAAGATTGTACAACTAAGTAATTAAATAACATCTAGGAATAAATATAGTAATTCAAGCTAATAAATAAATGCTTAAAATAATATACATAACTAACAATTCTAATAACAAGACATATAAAATTGGAAATCTTATTAATAAAATCATCATTAGAATTATTATTAAATTAATTATTAAATATGATTAATTAAAATAATAAATAGAAAAGAACTAATATTTAAATAATTAAATAAACATTATATTTATAATAATGAAACCTAGCATTAAGTAATTTAATTAACTATTAATCATAAAACAAAGCCGACAAGATAAATCATACAGATTTTAAATTTCTCTTTCAAACATCTATTTATAGCTCTATTATTTACACGACTCTCTTCTCAAAATACACTGATCATTGCCCTGATGATGGACTCACCTAGCCAGTCCGAAACGTTGGTTTCATAAAAGCGCACAGGTTTTCCACCAGCATTACATTCTACAAGCCTGTATGGATTCTCTTTTCAAAACCATTTTAAAAAGTGTTTTGTAACTTTTATTTAAGTGTTTATTAAAAGAATTTACTATAGTGTTATAAACCATAAAACCTAAAACATAAACCCTAAACCTGAAACTACAAAACCCTAAACCCTGAGCATTTTATAAACCTTAAACACTTTACCATAAACCCAGAACCCTAAATCCTAGA